>CAJQUW010009449.1:0-23908 GCA_907163375.1 Prostheceraeus crozeri | reverse complement strand
CTAGTGGACAAAATTACGGAAACATTGTAATTAATTGCGCAATTCTCGCGCAATTCTCATATATTTTTGACAATTAATTACAATGAATTTATTGCAATTTCTTTGTTTTTTTGCTATATTAGTTGCAATTCTTGTATATTCCACGAACAATTTATTGCAATTATTGTATATTTCTCCCACAATTTATTGCGACTTAAGCGTACTCTATAGAGATTGAATTCTCATCCTTACAACAAAATGCAATGTACACAAAACCATCCTCGCATTTCTGTGTATGTTAGAGCAAACAATGTGAACTTTGATGACATGTAATTTGAAATTCTGTATACAGTTGATACAATATCATTACAGCATAGAGTATTTTACGGCGACCAAAACAGGAAAGTTTCACACAGATCTAGGATATGTACGTCACTCGTCGTGTAGCTTGCTCATTTTGTCTCAAGCTTCGATCATTAAGTAATCAACAGCACATAGCTACTTAAGTCTGATGCCTATATATCATCATTCATTTGCAAACGAAAACGCTGCAAATAAATATTTCTCGGCTTCTTTAGCTGACATACAAGGACACTGCGAATAAGCGATCTTTTAATTTCCTAGATCTGTGTTTTAATTATATTCCGATATTACTGTGCAAGGCATTACCAATGTCATACAGTCACCCAGATTACTATCAAAACCTTTCAAAGTTACACAAGGCACCAGCAAAGATGATACAGGTATTTCACAAAATTCCTCCGTATGTTTTACAACAAAAATATAGTCATTTGTAACCAAAAGATCAGTAAGATGTCGAGGTATACCATGTAATGCATAATTCGAGAAATCAAGCATACGTACAGTGCAACATTGTAGCACAGTTGCCCTGGCAACAATACGACCATCAAACATGTTTAATAAATTCTATGACATCAATTAATTGATTTTCACTATTTACTGTAGCTGTATAAATAGAAGTGTATCGATCACTTTTGCTATATGATCTCGAACAAAATTTTAATTTACCTTTACGAATACAACCCTTGTTAAGAAAATGATATTCATCACTATTCCTATCCGGTACAATGTCTAGAAGCTTCAAAAGTTCAGACTTATTTTCATAAGAAGCAACATCCAAATAACAACTGCTATGTTTTAACAAATAATATTTGTCACATATTTGTTTGAAGTAATCTGTGGTTCCTTGGGTATACAATTTTATCGCTTTCATCTGGGCTTCGAAAGAAAACATAAACAAAATGGTAACGCTCCAAAACGTTCAACTTGATCACCGAGATGTAACAGCTGGTGCATAGTTACAGTACACATGGAGGTATTATACAAAGTATTCAAAGCAGAGTGAAAGTAAACGAAAAGTTCTTTGATGCTACGTGAAAACGATCTCGCAGATCTCATATAACACATTCTACAACCATACAAAAATGTCAAAAAATGAAATACATATTTCTGGTCATTTATATGTTTATAAAACAAGGACAATACTATCGTTGGTACACTATAGAAAAATAAGAAGTACATGTACGAGCTTTCCAAAATGACCGATCATTTAACGAAACTGGTCTTGCCATAAAAACTGGAATTTTTACTGTTTCTAATACCTTGTCATAGTTGACAGTATGTCTTCCAATGAAATAAATTTCTCTATAAGATGATGAGTCTAAAAGCTTTTTCAGTAACTATTTAAAAGTTTTCAAATACGAGGTGCAGTGGATCAAGTAAAACATGTGACGGTATACTAAGATAATTTGACAAACTAGACTTTCCTTTAATACCAAATAAGGTTTATCACATGAGCCAGTTCACTGTATTCCCTATATTGATCATCACTAATAGGTTCGTAAACGTCTCCGTACCTTCGAGTGTGACCCCTGCCAGCTCTTACCACTCTGCCCGATGCACCAAGCATCCAAATTTACCATTGAATTGTTGATGATTCAAGATACTCGCGGCGGCCGGTAGATCAAAACACAGCAGTATGCAACTTCGGTAGAACTCTGATATATGAGCATCCCAGATTCAAGTCCATTGGGCTACCAATACCAGACGTTTTCAAATAATCTGTTAAAAAGTGACACCAATCAGGTTTAACCCTACTTTCCCAAAGTCCAAGGATGATAACATTTTCTCGTTTGGTTCGTAGATGTAACGGCAAATCCAAAAGCATACAATGGACAGGCCAGACTGTTGATTTCTTATACCTATACAATTGTCCACCATCAGTAGAGAGATGTAGATGCAGGACAATAATATCTGTATCACCAATACCGCATCCTCCAAGAATATCACTGTTGTCATGTTCCAAATCACGTCGATAGTTTCTGATTGCATCCAAATAGCGACACAGTAATAATTCTAATTGCCAAGTTATATCAAAAGTTACACATTTTTCATCAAATGTGAAATTGTATGAGGGAGTTTGGTCTTAACACAAATGCTTTCTGATATGCTTTTTAACTACTCTCCATGACAATTTCTTTTTGATGTTACCCGAAACCTGGAAGATAAAAAAAATTGTGTAGAAACATGGAAGGGGTATCAAACGTATACACATATAATAAATCGCTAATTCTACGAAAGATAGATCATCGGCTGTCAAATGCCAGTAACAGAAATATCAGGTAACTTTAGAATACTCGAGCCCATATCCGTCATTCTTTAGGACGATTTCTGGATAAAAACTCTTTGCACAGTCTTTCCTCTTGGGTTAAAAGATAGGCTTCGAGGTTTTGGATGTACTTCCAAAGGTACCTTACATAAACAGTATTATTTCTCTTTTTCCTGTTCTAAGAAAACCAAGAAGTCACTTGATTTAATCTTCAGCAATTCCAAGAACTTTATTTGCAATTATAATAATGTATCGCATGCAAACACAATTCAAAAAAATATTAAGAATGCAACGTAAGTACTTCACAATAGATTCAGTATTATACCCACGACTGCCGATCAATATCATTTGCCACAAAATATCCAGGATTACAAAACATTCGGAAGCTCTGACATATCAGTCGTTATGAAAATTAAACGATTTACTTTTATGACCAGCTAAATCACAAATGAGGTCCATTTGGTCAGCCGTCTAATGTATATAGCTTGAGCCCGATTTCTTAATCAGGGGATGGGACCATTTGGATTCATGCAGCCCCATCTAAAAAAAGCAAGTATCCACCTACTACTCGTCTCAAACATGCTGTATAAACCGAGTGCAGTGGCGCTGCTTTCTGAATTATTTTGAGTCATGACCGCAGAATGTGCGCATTAAAATTCGTTTCAGTGGTTGAGAAAATAAGGTTTCATTTCAAGACCTCATGTGTTGGTTCATTTTATAGTATATTATAATATCATGTTTTTCAATTTCATTAACTCATGATTTTAGTATGACACTTAAAAAATTGCAGAAATCTTACTAATTTCCAATTTATAATGTTACCCTCTATCAATAGGCCTACTTAGTTTCATTGTCTGATACTACCTGAAACCTTGATGCTGTAAACCTAGAACGCTACATCTACTGGATGAAAAAGGAGTAAAACATAAGCTGTTTTTGAATTCCTACCCAGTCTAAAACAGACGTGTCACATTCTCCAATATCTATTCCCGAATGAAACCCGGGTCAGAGTGAGAAAAAGAAATGGAACCCTCAATTGAAGCACAGTATAAAAATGATCACGCTGATAATGATGCGACGCTTGAACTTTCCTACTGAATTTCAGAAAAATATTCATTGTTTTTAAATCAAAAACTTTAGCACCGGAAGGTCTAGAAAAAATGTTAAATTTTTTTTCAATCTCAAGCACATTATTTCAAAAAGGAGACCATGAAGGTGTACGTTTACAGCTAAAATACAATTTAACTCACACTTCATGGAATAATAACTTGGTTTGTAGCATGAGTGATCGTCTTACCTTCTTTTACGTGGCCTCCGCTCTATTCCTTACCAGCACGTAAACTTGAGAGAATCGGCAGAAATTGAGTCACACAGGTATTCGATTCACACTTTGTTAGGAATTAGCACACATATACACAGCAGCAGTTACATGCAATAACAGAGAAAAGTCCGGTGTTATGCGCTTTGCGAACCGTAATTGATACTCGTTTATTTCAAGTCTCTTCACACATATATCAAACATTAAATTGACGTATATAAACAAATGTCAAGAGTTCATGTATCAACATCCATAACATACCTCCCCCCTTAAGCACACGGTTTGACAAGATTTCACTGCACAAGTTCGGAGATATATACAACGTCGCACAGACTCGCACTTGAGATCATTACGAGCTTGCGAAAGTTTAGGACTTCATGTGGTACACAAATTCACATCACACGGTAACGAATCACGAACAGTCACATTCTACTCCATCACTCGCTTTCTCCGCACTCTTCCATATTTCGATAATCCCCTGACGAAGGAGAAAGGATCCTCTTGTTCTTCTTCGCCCTCCGTTGAGTTCGCCGCTTGTTCTTCATCCACTTCGCTGTCCACTGCTCGCTCTTCAGGCTCGACTTCACTGCCGCCCACTTCCATAATCATTCCGGGATCTTCTTTAGGATCGGTATATAAATGGAGTTTCCTACTGACTGGCTCATCTATGCTTCCATCTAGTTCTGCTTCTTCTTCTATGGTGATGCAACCTACTGATCTATCCTTACCATCACCTTTCATCCCATAACGCTTCAAGTTCCTACCATGGACTCTCTTTCGCCTTCCCTGTATCTGAACAATGTAATCCGGCCTCTCTACTCCTACGACTTCAAACGGTCCGTCAAAGTATGGACTCAACTTTCTAACCGCTCCTGGCTCTATCCAATATTTCCTTAGCATGACATACTCCCCTTCCTTAAAACCGTCATTCGTGGCATCTCTACAAGTTTTTTCCTTAGCAGACAATAGACTCTCAAACGCCAACTTCTGCCATTCGGATGCTTGCTTACATGTTTCTTGTAGACTATTGCAGTACGTACGAGGACTATTTGGATCAACATCAACATGCGCATCTAGACTAGTATGGGGAATGCGACCAAACACTAGTTGGTATGGACTGAAATTAGTGACGCTGTGCTTAGTTATTCTGTAGTTATACGCAATGACACCCAGGAAGCAATCCCACTCATCCGCCTTTTCTTCGACATGGCATCGTAACATCTCCCCTAGTGTGCTGTTAATACGTTCGACCTCCCCATTGCATCTAGGATTCCATGCAGTAGTTGACAGCTTCTTGACACCTAGATATTCACACAATTCTTTAAAAAGAATGCTTTGGAAATTGGAGCCTTGGTCTGTTAGAATTTCTTTTGGTATCGAGTACCTACAGACAAGATCTAACACTCTGTCAGCGATTGTCTTCGCTTGCTGATCAGGAATAGGATACATTTCCACCCACTTTGTGAATAGGCCAGTTGCAACCAGTATAAAAACGGTTACCGTTGCTTGTGGTAGGCAATGGTCCCTTGACATCCAGGGCCCACTGCACGAAAGGTTCACCAATCACTTCAATCCTCCCTATTCCTTCTGAGACATGACTTTGACGATTGTACTTAGACTTAGCACATACAATGCAATTGGCCACAAACTCATCACTCTCACGACGCCACCCTGGCCACCAATATTTCTCATTCACCAATCGACTTGTCCTTTTCCTTCCCATGTGTCCTTTGTGCGCCTTCTCCACCATCTCCGATCTAAGCCCTTTCGGTACCACCAACTTGTTCTCGAAAAATAATTTTCCATCCACAACTGTCAACTTATCCATCAACTTCGTGTAACTCATTTTCTCTTCATCACCATCATGTTTGTTGATGTCGGTTAACCCCTCCTTCACACGTATGGCCCAAATCATCGCAAGATCCTCCTCTTTTGCGCGCCTCCACTCATCATCTGTCCTCACTAATTTGACTGTTTTCCGACTCAGCGCATCAGCTTGCGGAATCTTTTCACCTGGAACATAGCTAATTTTCACTCCCAGGGAGTGAATCTTGCTCCACCATCTAAATAGAACAGGATCTAGTAAGTTCGGCTGTATGTTCTTGCACGGCTGGTGATCAGTGACCCACGTTATGTCTGGAGCTCCTACAACTTGCCACTGGAATGATTTTATTGCATTTACACATTCTCTCATTTCCCTTTTTGTAGTTGAGTACCCCTGTTCCACCTTATTCCACTTGCCTGACGCAAAGTTTATCGGTTTCCCTTCCTGTTCAAGGCGCCCCATCCTATTCCGCTGGCGTCTGTCACCAATGTTATTGGCTTGGTCATGTCAAGTGAGTACCTGCGTGGAGCCTCCTTTATCGCCTCCTTTAGTCTAGAAAACGCTTGTTTCTGCTCATCCCTCCACTCGAACTCTCTATCTTTCTTCAACAAATCAGTCAGTTCCTGAGTAATGATTGCGTACTGAGGGATGCATTTCCTATAAAATCCAGTGAATCCAAGAAATCTCTTCAATTCTTTCTCATTTGAAGGTTCACTCCATGTCTCAACTTCTTCAGCGAACTGCTCCCTTGCTCGAATGGACTGGTGACCAATCGTGTAACCCAGGTAGTCCACAAATTCCTTACGCCATGAACACTTGCGCTCGTTCAGAACTACACCTCTCTTGTTCAACTCTTCAACAACCAAATGAATGTGTCTCTCATGTTCATCTATCGTGTCGCTAAAAATCAATATATCATCGATGTAAGCTACTGCACATGTTTTGTCACTTTTACTATTTACTTCTTGCATCATCTCATTCATTACTCGCTGGAATGTCTTACTTGCGTTCTTCAGTCCAAACGGCATAACAGTAAATTCATAATGACTGTCGTTAACAACAAATGCAGTCTCCTGACAGTCTTTCTCCCTCATAGGAATTTGCCAGAAACCTTTCTGAACATCTAGCACCGAGAAATGCTTCGCATTCGCTGCTTGCTGCACTAATCTACGTAAGTCAGGCATTGGATAGGGATCACTTTGGGTCACATTATTCAGCTTTCTATAATCAATGGTTAAGCGTAACTCCTCACTATGTGGCTTGGGAACTATGACCACAGGAAAAGAGTATGGACTCCAAGACTTTCTGATGATTCCAACCTCCTCCATTTCAATCAACATCTGATTTACCCTGTCAACATAATGAACAGGAATCCGGTAAGGCTTTACCGAAATAGGTGCACCTGACGTGGTCACAATTGAGTGTTCCGCTCCTGAAATCCTAGGACTCTCTCTCGTTTCCTTAACGCGCTTAATGTAACAGGAGGAGTCTTCACAATCAACTAACACTTTGAAATCCTTCAAGATATCTCGCCCTAAAAGCATTCCGTCAGACACATGACGCACAATGTAGAAAAGAACCTGCCGCTGGATCCCGTCTATTTCTAGCCAAACCAACACCTCACCGACAGTATGCAACTTTCCTCCATCAATGCCTTCAAGCATCTGATCGATGGTACCTGAGTGACTACCTAGAGATAATGAAAATGCTGTATCTTCATTAATAATCGAAACTGGGCTACCTGTATCAATCACTGCTTTTATTGGTCGACCTTCAACACTGACATTAATGAAAATGTCTTCATCACTCCTCTTAGCTGACTCAATTCTTCTGACAATCTGTCGTAGTGGTTCACTAATTTTCCTGACCCGCTTCACATTTCGGTTGCTCTGTTGACTGTTACTACTTGATGCTTTAGGACAGTGTGCCGCTAAGTGTCCAGTTTCCCGGCATGCGTAGCAACGACGCTCCTGACAGTCTTTGGCATAGTGCCCTGGCTTTCTGCAAGCATAACACACATTTTTGGAGTTAACACCTGTACCACTGCTCCTCTGACCTACGTGCTGTTTGAAGCCCCTCTGACTCTGATCAACACCATCGCCTCTACCATGGAACATTCTGGAATTTTGACCAAACTTCTGACCGCCACCATACACTCTCTTGATCGAAACTTCAGTCTTTCTAAATACCTCCATCTTACAGATCAACGTATCAAGTGAATATAACTGGGACTCATGTAACTTTTCCTTCCACACATGCGGTGCTGCTTCAATCAGCTGTGACTTGACCATCATGGTCACAGTTTCTGGTTTTGCTTCCGGCATAGCTTCCCCCACTAGTCTCTTCAATCTCTCCGCAGCCTCCCTAGGTGACTCATTCAACCTAATCTTGCTATCATGGAATTCCTTCAATACCAAAGTTCTCTTCTCTGGCGGTTGAAGCCTCGCAATCACAAAATCTCGCACCTCATCTAGCGTATCGAAACTCTTGCTCTCTACCTCATCTGCCAACCATTCCTCTACGAATCCGATCTGTAACACTGCAGCACTAACCCTCTTTTCGTCACCCCACTTACTAAAACTCGCAACTCTTTCCAAACTCTTAAAGAATGCTAACGGGTTCTTGCTCTCAAACTCAAGTTTCTTCCAATCCATAACCTCGGTGTCACTAAGTGAAATTAATAAGTTGAACACACAAAATAATTATTAACATACCTTGGTTATCAATCACTTTCACACAATTGTTATCGCTGATGGTTACAATCCCACCGCTGATGTTAGGAATTAGCACACATATACACAGCAGCAGTTACATACAATAACAGAGAAAAGTCCGGTGTTATGCGCTTTGCGAACCGTAATTGATACTCGTTTATTTCAAGTCTCTTCACACATATATCAAACATTAAATTGACGTATATAAACAAATGTCAAGAGTTCATGTATCAACATCCATAACAACTTCTATCATATTTCGTTTAATTCGAAGAAGCTTCACGAAATCATAGTTTACCAATGTAAAGAATCAGCATGAAAAGTCGTTGGCACATCCAGTGACAGCTTTACAATTCACAGCCCTTCTGTTCGACTGAGGAGCGCATATCGAAACGAGCGCAGCAGTATGGCCAGACAGTGAGGTCACGCATTGTTAAAAGAAACGTAAAGTAAGTCAGTGCGCACCAAAGACGGCGAGGGCACGTGCACAGCAATGATCCTATATGTAAGGCAAGATTGATGTTGTTATGACGTCACTCGATCGTATTATATACGTAGAAGTCCTCGACTGAAGGCATGCTAGGAAGAAACAAACGCTCATATTAATGTAGAGCTGCAATTATTAATGAAGTATGGTGAATATGGGTGCTGCTATTGTGCTTGTCTGTGAAATCAAACTGCATGTTCATCGACTTCAATGTGATGTGAAGATTAACACAGACACTGCTCCTTTGCAAGTTACACTGTTCAAGTTCAATTCCATTGTTCACGTATTTGTCTTGGAGATTCGGTTCCGTTTTGACACCAGCTGCTGACTAGTGATAAAAAGTTGTGATTTTTCAATCATTTGACGTAAACATTGTTATCATGTAGCTAAACAGATGAGTTCAGAATTCCGCTTACTGCACTGTTTAATGGTAACAATTACATAAGTATGCAGAAACATTTTTGTTACATCGACAAATTAATTTATAAATATTTGTAAAATGTTTCAGATATGAACATTTAGGTGATTATGATAATATTTTAGCGCCGGTATAAATATTTTTGCAGTGAAATGGTTTTTTTAAAAGTCGTTTTTAAGTTTTCTAGTTCCGAAGTGAAATCAATTTATCGATCATTTGAAAACTATTACCCTAAGTTATCTGAAATTGATTGCGATTTGCTTTTGTGCAATACATGTCTCATATATATATATATATACGTATATGTATATATATATATATATATATATATATATGTATATATAGTATTATAATGACCATATTGCAATATGGTCATTAGGAATGATATGAATGTTTTCATTTTTTATCCTGAAGAGAGCAAAAATCTTTGTAAAGGAAGCAACACTGAGATGAATCGATGATGATAAATGTACGATGAAAATTTCGCAAACGAAAAATACAAAAATTGCAATTTATATATTGCATCATTTTATTGCAATTATCGTGTAAAATGACAATAAATTACAATTAACGCATAAAGTCATATATAAATTGCAATGTTTCCGCAATTCTATCCACTAGTGTATCCATCCTACAAATCTCCCGAAGGTTTTTGCGCTTGATCTTACTGATCTGCTTCATGATCTGAACAGACTTGTAAAAATGCTAAGAATCTTGCGTACAGAATCTTGAGAGTCTTACAAGAAAAGTTCAGCATAATCGCAGGTGTCTTCCGCAAGTTGGGGCTATTTTTCGCAAGATCTGTCGATTAGAAAATATTTCTGAACGTTTTGATTTTTATGTAGCCGGCATATGTTGTGGAGTTTTGCTAAGTATACTCCAATCGTGTTATATAAATTATTCAGACTTGTTGATAAACATGTCAATGCTTATGAAATCTGATGGTATTTTTGCATCAATGTTGAATTGTTCGGATTCTCAAAAAAGAATTCACATTTTGCATATTAGAAATCCAAATTTTTGCTTCTTATTCATTTGAAATTGAATACATGCATGATCGAATTATAGAAACTGTTTTTCTTTCTTTTAATTCAGAATAATTAAATGAAGAGCATTTTACGATATAGCAATAAATAAGGGTAGGGATTATACTGATACCAGTAGCATGTAGAAGCTCTATTTCGCAGAGAAAAATTAGGCACCAATGGGCACGAACTTAGGCGCCAAGGCTTCGTGCCTTGTGTTGGTTAGAATTGTGCCTAATTCAACGGAAATTTCGTGCCTTACAGTTTCCAGTGTATTCTAAAATTGACACTGACGCTGTCTTTCTGAGGCAAATTGACGCCGTCAGCGTCAATTTCCTAAATTGATGGCGTCATTGCCGGCGTCAACGTACAGCACTGTGTTATTATCAGGGATGCGGAGTCCTATCAGTTTGATAGGACTCCGACTCAGGGTAACAAGTATATAAAGCCTAGCTTTTTGAAAAATTAACTGGCAGCCTACATCATCGATCATTATAGGCTTAAGTGATCATTGCTGTATCAATTATCAATCATTTTCGATGAAAGTTTATCAAATTTCGCTTTCAGTTGGATGCATGCGACTCGGCTCCTATCCATTTTCTTGATGTGGGCTTCACACGGTTTTTCTCCAGTCTTTACCAGACAGGAAAATCCCCATTCTTCTCCAAAAAATATGCCCCATCAACAAAAAGACGACTTATCACGACTAAAGACGTCTCAAACAGCACGTCTCAACTCGTGTAAAAATGTCCGTTAGTGAGTCGTCTCAAGACGTGACTTTTGAGACAAGTTGGGACGAGTTTATGCGACCAGTTAGGACGAGTGAAGACTAGATTAATAAGGCTATTATGCATACGAGTAGCATTCTTACCAAGTTCTCTGAAATCGCAGCTTTAGAGGCCGAGAGAATGAAGGAATCGAACCATCAAATGCACACTCAGACGCAATCGCCATCTATATACATGAATACTATAATATTCAGGATATTATAGTAAATTATAATAAAGCTCATATCAAAATTTATAAAAAAATAAATTTCATAGAAATTTTAAATACAGAAGTGTTCGGATTTAGTAACAATTCGGATTTACTAACATATTTTCGTAGCACGGCGAAGTTTACTATGTACGAGTATTATACAGAAATGTTAATTTTACAGTTATGAATCGTTGAATGTACAAATGATACAGTCCTAACAAGTTTTACGGAAAATAGTTGCTTTAGTTATGACTATTTTACCATCGACAAGGACGTCAAGTTCAATAAAATCAATATCACCAAGATCGTCAAAATTAAAAGGGATGATACATGAATGAAATTAAAAGGACGAAATTGTCGATTTACGTATATTTTATAAGCAGTAGAAGCCGATATCAATCACTATCACTTTCTACTTCTTTGTTGGCCTCAGCCCGACTGGCTACTGACATCCGTCTTCCTGCCCGCTCCTTAATGCGCTTTGTGTACTGAGGCATTCTTTTCAAGACCTCGGATAGGTCCGCCAATATCCTCTTCTCCTTTATTTTTTTTTCATTTTCATTTGAGGCATTCCTCTGAATTGCGCCTGAAACAGAAATATGCAAGGCATATTCGGAAACTACCGACGATTTCTTCCTAAATTGATTTCCATTTGATTTAAAAAAATGTAATCAGGCCCTTTCTATTATTTTGGTAGCATACATCACATTCACCACTTTTCTATTGATTGCATTGACACTAAGATTGACATTCTAACATTTTCTTTTGAGATTCATATAGTAAAATACATGCAGGTTATTCAGCTCCTTAGGATGATGGGGGAGTCTACTCACTTGAATCCTCAGCATATACACACGGGACGCACAGAAATGGAACTGCTCTTTATGTGAAATTGATTTCAACCAGATAGAGGGCTGGTCGAAAAACTACATCTAGTTGAACAAGTTTTCCAAGTTAATTCAACACCTTTTCAATTTAATCTGTTTCTATTAGAAAATATTCATAATTCGGGCAAATAAGTTTTCCAAGTTAATTCAACACCTTTTCAATTAATCTGTTTCTGTAAAAAATATTCATAATTCGGGCAAATAAGTTTTCCAAGTTAATTCAACACCTTTTCAATTAATCTGTTTCTGTAAGAAAATATTCATAATTCGGGTAAATAAAACATATTCGTTCCAGTAAATATGGGTTAAGTTATGAAATTATATTCAACACAACGTAAACAACAGTCTAATCAACAAAATGGACAATCATATAACTTACTTATTAACAAAGCAACCAGTCCGGTATCGTTGATCCCGATTTTCCCTCGTTGGCCATCCTTATTGAAATTGCTCCATACCTCGGGTCCCGCAAGAAGCATCAACATATTTTTTAGTCCGCTTTTAATACTTATATTACGACTTTGTAATGAGAGCAGCGTCAACTGAAAAGTTCAAAAAAGTACTTGAAAATAGTGTGTGAATCAACATGCCATAATCAAATCACTATGCATAACTATTTAAACTGCAGTACTGCATCGTGTGAAAACAGGATTGCACGATTCAAATCGTTTGAAAAACCTAGGTTTTGTATTTTTTTGCAGCATACCCCAGTATGACAGAAAACGGAAAAAATTTCTTCGACCAAGATATCTATTAAAACAATAAAGAATAAAGATGAACAATAAAGGATCACTTTATTGTTTTAATAGATATCATGATCGAAGAAATTTTTTTCCGTTTTCTGTCATTATGAATGTCCGACCTATTCACGTTGAATCTTACATACCCCAGTATGATGGTGATATGCAGTATATTAAGCATATGGCAGAGTCAGTAAAAAGTCAGGAATTTAAATGCAATGCACTTACTAATGGCATTTCATTTTTATTCAGCTAAGCGAAACAGTACAGGGATGCTTAACAGCCAGCTGTTAACAGTAACAGCCAGTTGTAGCTGTTAACAGCAAATTCGTACATTGTGCTTAAAACACGGCAAAAAGATGTTTGATTAAAACAGGTAAAATCAATATATTTCTTACCAACAAATAGTCTTAATTTGATATGATATATGATGTGTTATATCTATTATATGCTATTAAATTAACCATATGCTATTTATGGTTAATTGCATTACAACTTCATCATATGATAACTGGTTATAGCAATGATGATAGAGATAAATGTAGATTGTAGATGTTACAAACTTGACGACATCTGAAATGTTATAGATATGTTCTTACCTTTTATATGATTAACGTTCTTTACATACACTACATGTAGTCTTACGTTCCTCATTAAAAGCTTATAATTTGTGATAAGGTACTTTAATATACTTGGACTCGACGATCAACTGTTTATTCGCTACAACATGCCTAGCATCTTGAATTATGACACAAATATCTCAACAGATATTGAAAATGAAATACTCAACATCTCTAACGAGGATGAAGAATGACAATGGTACAAAGTTGTTTTCAAGATTGTTATGATTCAATGGAGTTTTCAAGTCTGTAGACTTCCTTATAATAGTCATTATAACTTTTTAGGTTCATTGTTTTCTTTTGTGTAATATGAAGTTGATGTCATGGAGGTCTTGTTTGTACTCATGTATGCCTACTAAATGTAAGATACAATGTTTCTAACATGTAGATGTAAATGTAATTCGCTAAATTGAAATGTTAGTTGCAGTTGGGCTTTGTTGACTTCATGGAAGTTGATTTATATTGGAAGGGAAGTTAAGCATCCTACAGGGCAAATTACAGTTGCAAAGCTAGTTAAATACGATTAAATATAAAAGGCTGTTAACAGCTAACAGCTGGGCTGTTACTGTTAACAGCTAGTATACTGTTAACAGAAAATACAGCATCATGAAACAGTAACATAAATCAGTGAATTACATAGGTAGGAACAGCGTATGGAAATCCTATTTGAAAAAGAAGAATCCGGTCATTTTGATTTTCAGACAATTGTGATATAGGTGAACATGTATTTACCACATTTTCTCTCTCATTCATGTCTGTATTTAAACGCAACAGATAAGCTAGGAGCTCGTCAGGCGTTTTTTTTTCCTACTGAAAGGTACTGTTGATGTCTCCTCTCTGATCCCTCCTCTCTCTCCTCGGCTTGAAACAACCAAAGTCGTCAAATGGTCGAGTTTCGCATTCATCCGACCCATCTCGATGAACATTTCTTTGAACCATACTACAATAAAAAGGAATCGTAAGTATGTAAGCTCTACTTAATTGAATCAGTTATATTGTTCATGCTTCCTTTCACCCATTCAAAACTAAACTGTACAAAAACACACTATCATAAAAGAGGATCGAAAACATAACCGACATGCCACCTGAAATGCTGAGCAACTATGGCATGACAAACACAAGTCTTTGAATATTTTACCTTCCAGTTTATGACAGACACACTTCTCATGACTGCTTAAAATTTGACATCTGAAGAAATAATAGAATTGACATAAAAATATTAGGCTACACAGATATAAAATGAATACGTATACACTTAGATATAATAAAACATGTAGCTTGCGAAAATAGAGTAGGCCTGAGAGAGATGATCTGATCTAACAAGCTACAATTTACATGAAATTGCGGCCTACCACTTGAACGTAAATGACATGCTAAAAATTCAAGTTGTTGCACCTACCTCTGTGCTATGACCCAACGGCAATTCGTGGAAGGAAGCATTTGTTATATCCATACTTGTGTCTCCGGTCAGATTGCATGTCTGTAATAGCAATAATACCAGGGTTACACAAACGAGTATACCGGTATAAGTTTCCTATTTACACATACATGTACCTTCGTTGTCTGACTTTCCATTTCCACATCTTCTAAAGTAGGTGGCGGCTGCAAGAAAAAAAGAGAGGTTCAATGAAGACTTACATGTTGACTCTCACATTGATATTTGGTGTTTAAACTATTTATCTAAAATCATATTACTCAATTTTGGAGTATGATTTCTGTTAACATAATTTTAATTTAAATAACTTGTCTTTCTGAGTTTACGATTTTCTTCAATTCTCAACTCACCACTGTTCCGGAAGAGCCCGAAGAGGTTGTCCACAGACGTTTCAATTTTGAGGGGATATCAGCTCCTGATTCCGCTTCACTACTTCCGGTAAAAAAGTTCTGAAATGATATAGTGAAACAGTTTTGAATGTTTAAATGTATATCATGCAATTTCTCCAATACATAAAGTCACTAAATGCACGATAAATGTGCATTTGATTTTCCATACTAATACATGCCTATATGTTTTCCATACTATGTTTCAGTGGATAATTATAATATAGGTGTAACGATAGCGGGAATTGCTTTCTTTGATCGGAGAAATCAAAATACACAACTGGCGTCTACCAGCCCCAAAACTCGATTTATTCAAAAATCTCTTATAACTCAATACATCGCTTGAATTTCAAAATGACTATGTAGTACATGCAAAAGTCTTAGTTAGATCATAGAACCATACAAGAATGATATGGGAGACGCGTATCCAAAGACATGCACCCATCGTAGAAACAGAACCAAACACCCAAAAATATCAGACTCTATGGAAGCCACAACACAAGTATCTTGTTACAATAGCTATTTGCATAATATTAAACACTTACACTGGATGGTGGTAAATGCTGTCTCCTTTCCTTCAGCCGTACTGGTTGGAGATATGAGCGTATTTCTTCAACACTCAAGTGCTTGGCTCTCATTGTGGTACAAAACGTCTGCGAGTCCTTCAAAAGGTCCTCGTGTTCTGCTATTTGTACGATCACCACCATACGCCCTGTCGTGACATCTTTTCTTTCAGCGAAAATCCTTTCACCATCTCGTAGTGATTCGAATAACTCATATGTCCAATTAACCAGGGTTCCGACATCGTGAATTTCAAAACTCTTGTTATCGAGGTAGTACATCAGGGCAAATGTGTTCTTTTTAAATACGTCCATAGTCTGAAAGTTTCTGAGATAGTTAGAGATATTAACCAGATTTTGTTCATGTTTTGCGACAATGTAAACAACTCAAATCTAGGCTGTTGATTAACATATACTCCGTAAAATTTCAATAGGTACAGGAAACGAATTTCAGTTAAAAATGATCTTTTTATCAAATTGAATTGAAAAATTATTGACTTGAGGCATCTCTAAAAAATGAAAACAAAAGCAAGGGAGAAGGCAATTGCTTCTCGTTTACGTCTTTAGATAACATCGTAGATGATGAAGTTGTGGTGATGCTCCACAAGTATGATGTAGATGCGCTCTCTCAACACGAGGCTGTACAGGCCTATTCAAGATACACAGATCTAGCATGGACCTAATATGTGGCTCTAGCATGGGTTGGGCTCTACTGAGTGTCAGATAATATGATAGCTTGGCTCAGATTGTATAATAGGATAAAACGTTATCGCCGGTTTAGCAACAGGACGCCAATAATTAATGATACATGTACTAGTAATGCTTTTTTAAGACTTTTTTACCGGTATATAAGGTAAACCTCATTTCCACTTCTGGTAAAAAATACGATGTGTACTATAAACTTATGTCATACATGCCGAATGTGTGTCATAATAATGCTTCAATCTGTATATTTTGGATTTTTAATACAAAGCAAAAATTCGGCTAGAGGGTGGGTGCCATACCCATCACCCCATTCTCCCTTAAACGTGCTTAGAAAACCTTTACATGCTAATTGAAGAAAAAAGATCTGGTGATTATACATAAGATCTTTATTAACTACGCATCTGCATACGTGTGCAAAATCGGAATGAATGTGTCTCTCACTTTAAATAACTTGCATTTGACATCATGCAAAATAATGGATGACACATTTCTGCTAAATTTACTACCACAGAATATGTCCAGTTTGCTTGAAGGCAAGGGATAGAAGAATGCATTCGACATGGCGCTGAGACATTGGCCATTTAAGGTAACCCGACCTTCCTCGAAAATAATATCAATTATTTTGAATACATCGTTTTGGTGCGTCAATACATATCGATTTGTTCCTTTGGATTTCAAAAGACTATTGCGAAAATGGCACTGTTTGGAAAAACGGTATGGTGTGTTTTCCTTAGCCACATCAAAAACCGGAGCGAACTGACCCAAGTCTTGGCCACTTTCTCGTATCCGATTGCAAGCCTGCTGAAGTGGAAGGTTGGGGGAACGAATAATTCGCTTCAAAAACCGCATAAAGTTTTCAAAAGGAAAACAACTGAATTTGTCTGCTTGCCCCAAGCGCCTACAGTCCTCAGCTAGATGGATCAGATAGTGCGTATTCAATGTAATAAATGTTTTACCAAAAATGATCGCTGAGTTCGCAATTATCATCTTGGCCAGCTCATGAACATAACTCGCCCGTGTTTCGCACCATAAGGGATGACAAATTATGCGACCATAAACAAAGATTGACATGAGCAATTCATGGAAGTCTTTGTTCACATAGCGTTTGAGGATAATCGGGCCTATATACAACCCAAAGAGACGCAATTCAGTAGCTTTCCAGTAGGCCTAAATGTTGCAGGCTTCTGGGTTTTCGACAGAAATCTGTCGGAATATCCAGACGAATCTGTGATATCAAATCATTCATTTCCAACATATTCTGTGACTTAATTTGTGAGGTCTGTTTCCGTGTTTCAATTGTTCAAGGACTTTTCTTATCAAACCGTGACACAAACAGTGCATATAATCAATCGGAAAAAATTGTATCATATCGATTGAGCTAACCAGCTCGAATGGACTATCTCCTGTATGATGCTCTACATGCTCTCGAGATCTAAACGTGTGATTGGTCCTTAATTCAGCATCAACTTCTAAAAAACATCGTCTATTTTGCAAGTCCACTCCCTTCTGAATACATCTCTCGCAGCTGAAATATCCAGAATGGCCTTTAATCCCTTTTATGAAAGATTTAGCCGGAATGTCACAGCAGCACATCGATAACTTGAAATTGTACGGCAAATTCTCATTCGGTTCGTTGAGCTCCAACATCAAGTCTTCCAGGAATACTGTGGCTGATTCTGGTTTCTGTAGTCCATAGTAAAGGCCAACAATAAATACTGACTTAGGTAGTTCCTGTATATCAGCAAGAACCGGCCAAAACCCTGATACAGAGCTTTTGAAAAGTGGTACACCATCTATGTTCAGCCGAACGTTGATTTCGGGTACCGTAATATGGTTAGAAAACAACTTCAGTCCGTTTCTTAAGCCGAAATGTACGTAACGACCTGGAGCAACATCACGGTACACAATATCCTCTTTATTTTTCAAAAGTGTCCTTGCATCCTTAGGTAATACGCTGTGATACTTTCGTAATATTCCTAGTAACATATTCGCATTAGATAATGACTGTTTAAGGAGATAATAAAGTCTCTGATGTCTTTCACAATATCGTTCGATTCTGTGCTTGAGTCGCTACAATCATCAGAGGAATAGCTGGATATTTCATCCGAGCAAGAAACTAGATCTTCATTTGTGTCTTCTGTTTCTTCAGAAGAAAGCAAGTTTACATTGTCAACACGCGAAACCCTAGGAATATCATCAAAACATTCCGCCACTAACTCTACACTTTGAAATATTGCGTGTGGTTCTTCAGTAGCTCTTTCTAAATTTATATGACTTTCACACTGCCTCAATATACGGCGCCTTTTTCTTCTAGCTTCTGACATAATTAAGTCACAATAAAACAGAATAATCAGGCAACACTGATGAGCAATGCAATCAAATACCATAATGTCTACAACGCGTCGCCACTCCAACAGTTTGCGATTTGTCAAAACAAAATTCTAAATATTAGGTTCAACTGGAAATTTTAAGAGATTTAGCCGATTTAGGCAAATATTTCGGTCAACTTTGTTCAATTTCTTTATCCCGCCATGGAACCTAAGGATTCCTTAGCAGATGCATGAGCATCATGCATGAGCTTTATTAGATACCATTCACAATTTCATTTTTAGACCAGTCAGGACGAGTAGAGTCGTCTCCACTGGTCTCAATTTTGCAACTGTTTTGAAGACGAGTTACGACAACATGAGACCAGTTACGACGAGTAAAAAAATAGTGTAGATCAAAGACAAAAATGACGTTGTGGCTAAATATCACTTTTGTGATATTCGATATTCAATATCACTTTTTGTGATAATTCGATTCAATATTTTTCTAAAGAGACCATTTTTGTGAAATGCGACGAGTGAGACTGGTTGAGACCAGCTGAGACGTCTCAGAGACGTGTTTTTGCTGCTGGGGAAAGTTATGATGAAGACGTGTCCTATAACCGTGGGATAACATGAAGATGATCGAACCATCTCTGCAAAGGCGCTTGTGATTAGTTTTATAGATCGGCAATTGTTGTCCTTCAAAGCAGTCGTGGTGTGTCTGCGTGTTTAATATCCGCAAAAGCTCAAGCCTGCAGCGCACGCATCAAGTACATTTCGACGTGAAGATGTTGCACATTATAGAGTATATATTATGTTACACACAAACGTCGGATTTTAAGTAGTAAGAAGGCTTTATTAAACTTGTATGGTATGCCTGATGCAATGTGAAAATGATTTCATTTCATTATTCATATTCAGATTTGTGATACACAGTTAGCCTTAAACGAAGCAATTCGTTGTATAATGCAAAACTTTTATACTTAGACTATCAAAAGATGAATAAATTTCTGGCTATTCATACCTTTGTTTCCCGTGGAAGTTATGATATTTTTAAAAAATTCGGAAAAAGGATGTTTTTCAATTTTAAGGCTCTAATTTTTCTTAATGGAGGATTGAAAAGCCTGAGAAAAATACTTGATTTTGTTTCTGAATGCATCAAAATCATTTGTTTTAGATGCTCATGTTTTGAAAGTGTTTTAGAAGCACGCCATCAAGATGAATTTAGAATGAAATATCAAAAATAGTCCTACCTCCACCGAACCGACTGCCTTCATCCCGAACCCCAGAGCCAGACAGCGCCTTCATCCAGAACCCAATCCGACTACCCTAGATGCCCGTTTTTGGATAAACATGCATGTTTCATACATGATCATGTATGATTCATGCATGATCATGCATGCATCATACATGGCCATGCATGATTTTCATGCATGTTTTATCCATGAGACATCCATGTTATATGCATGAGACATGCAGGTTATATCTATGAGACATGCATGTTTTGTCAATGAAATATCAATGATTAAATCATGTGACATCTATAATTTTACCATCGAATAGATGAAATTAACCAGGGATGCTAGTATCATTGTACAATCTGTATTGTAGGTTCATAGCACATTTTTTTCGTGGAGTGATAAAGTCTACATGTTGAATGAATACAACATTGTAAAATTTACGAACATGCACACTTTACAACTTGAAATACATTCATTACATCCCTGGCAAATTCCAGTCACTCCATAGATGTGGCGCAAGGCCATACATTGTCTTCGATATAAAATTGCACATGTCCCAGAGGCATTCAAATGCAAATTAAATAACCGTGTATAAATCGACATCATGTTTATAAGCAATGTATTGAAGACACAAGGAAAATTCATGCATAACGTGAATTAATGAAACACAAATGAATCAGTCTCTAACACAGTTTTCAATCTCCGATTCAAAAAACATTTCTAATGAATTTATGGAATAAAAAATTAGAAAGAAGAAGCTTTTACATGTGATTTGTAATTAGTAAAATAAGGTATTTTTCAAAAAAGGCTCTGATCGAATAACAAATATAATTCTAAAAGCTATCAGAGATGTGTATTTTCTAGAAATGTTTTAAAACGATTAAAATGGCAGTGCAAGCGATTATTCGGAAGATGTTACTCTGAAATATTCTTTATATATTTTCTTGATGCAGCATTGTCGACTGGAAGGACATGACAATTTATTGAGAAATTTAGTTGAAAGATATTTGAAATTATAACAAGAAACGATTGATGACTCATTCAGCTTATGGAGTTTTCTTCTGATTAAAACAAATAGGTTATGGCACGGTACGCTTCTTCCCTTTGAGCTATACGGAATATAACGCTGTAGATTGAAGTGTATTCTTTTGTTCTTAATTCAAATTTCAAGCATGATTGATTTTCCACACAATAGTAATCGTGTAAGAAAATATTTGTTAGACCTACATTTGGTAAAATAGTTATTCTTGCTAAAATTATCCTTTGTTCGATAGCATTCATAGAGATTACAAAAACTGAGCCCTGCTCTCCCAAGTAAACAGCAGAAGGAATGGATATCCTTCAAAAATACAATTTTTCATACGTATTTAGAAAATGCACAAAGTTTTGCCACCGTATAGGATGACGTTCATATAGTAGTCCGACTAACAAAATCCGCAATCTCGGGGTCATTCTTGATCCCTGTCTGTCCATGCAACACCACATTTTCTAGCACGGTCTCCAAATGTTTTGGTGCACTTCGCCAGCTTCGCTCACTCCGTCGCTTCCTTCCTCTACCGGTTTTAAACACTCTCATGGTTTCCCTCGTTCACTCCCGGCTCGATTTTTGCTCCAGTCTACTTTATGGCCTACCAGACAATTTCCCTCTGCAAGCTTCAATCAATTCTTAATGCAGTGTGCGCGAATTCTGTTCAATACCAGCTCCGCGACCACGTGACCCTCTACTACGATCCCTTCAGTGGTTACCGATTCGCTATAGGATTACCTATCGCCTGGCAGTTTTCGCCTTCAAATGCATTCGCGGTTCAGCTCCTTCCTACATGTGCTCCATGCTTCAATCTGTGTCCTGCAATCCCACACGCTGTAATCTCCGATCCGCTTCCAATGATGACCTGTTGATCCCCTCCTCCCGCCTGAGGACCGTCGAGCTCGTGCCTTTCCGATTGCGGCTCTGCTCGTATCTGGAATAACCTGCCGACAAGCCTTAAGACAACTTCATCCATTTCATCCTTCAAGAGACACCTGAAGGTTGAACTCCTGCGCATTGCCTACTTATCTTGAGCTTTGCTCTTCTTCTGCTTCCCTTGTCCTGTTGACCCTTAATCTTTGACTTTTGATGACTGTTTCACTGTAGAAAGTGCCCTTGAAGTCTTCGGACATAAATGTCACTTGAATCTGTTCGTATAATAAATATAAATAAATAAATAAATAAAGTAGCACACATCGAACGATCAGATACAAATAATTTTGATGAAAATCACTGTTATCAACATAAAGAAAATTTCTCTTTCCGGATTTGATCATCCTTCATTTGAAAATCCTTCCAACCAGAAAACATGCCCACAGTCCGAATGCGTATTTCACGTCATCTGAAACACCGTCGCGACGTCCATCATCACATTTTTAGGAATAGAGGTGATGTCACGAAAAATTTACAGTTCAAAGGAGAAACAATCACTAGTACTATGAAGTTTGAAGCGATAATACGAGGTCACTGAAAAACATCTTCAGTTGGACCACAAGACGTTTGTCGAATCTGATGATCGGTGGGACGTTGCGAATATATGAGAGATTTTATGGGTAAATAATAATTACAGTATTTCGGGGTTAATTAGCTCACAAGACAAGACGAAAAAACAGCCGAGCGTAGGTCAGGTATTGAGTCATTGATGCAAGATACGAGTTTGCGCAGCCTCAGCAATAAGCACCTTTAAAAAGTAGACAAATTTTGTTCTGATGTGCAGAGCTGCTAGAAGAATTATCATACTTAACTAATATTAATTAACATTCTATGGGTAGGCCTACTCAAAGTTTAGAAGAGAAATCATTTATAGTAATTTTAGGTGTTGTAGTAAAGACTTAAGAAAATGCTTTTGACTCATTTCATCTCTGACATGTGGCAAGCGATATTATTCTTAGGATTTTGATAGCAAATGAAGATATTCAGGAGTGGTTGAATGTGTGATCATTAACAATTTATGAATTCTTTTATTTTGATATTCAAGTACCGGTAACTGTTTTTAGAAAAATGCAATCTGCAAATAAAAAACGGAGTATAGCTATTGCCGACCGCCTGTCAATCGTTCATGCGATGAAGATAGTCAGGAATGCTTGAATTTTCTATAATATTAACACCGTACATGTAATTTCATTTTGTTAAAATCACAATCTGCAAACACACACATAATGTCATCTTGTCTACCGTTTATATGACAGCATTTCTTCAGGTATTCATGGTGACATGCGGGCCTACAACTAACATGTGACCATAATAACTAGGCCTACGATGATATGAAAAGTGCGATGCATAATTTGTAATAAGTAAACACAAATTGATATAAAAGAGTGGCAATGAGTTTGCACTTGATTGTTTTATATTAATCGTAAGGCATGAAAAATAATTGATTTTGCAAAACTAAACCTATTGTTGGACTGCAACGCATAACTGATATTTTTTACAGTGTGCAGTCCGTCGTGTAGCATCTATACCTTTGGTGTGCTTGATCATTTTTCTTAAACGACTCGAAATATCAAATTGATATCATTTTCTAAAATGTAGCAATTCTGAAAAATTAATTGAATATCATGGGCGTTAGCTACTGGTTTTCAGTTCAATATTTATGAAATGGAAATAGTGACCTATTTAAACAAG
>CAJQUW010009448.1:0-264593 GCA_907163375.1 Prostheceraeus crozeri | reverse complement strand
CGTTAATCTTAATCGGACCAAGGTACTCAGGGTTACTAACCAATTCATTAACGTAAATCGTTACGTAAATATTTTTGCCAAAAGTCTAATTTTATTCCTAAAAAAATGCCAGTTTTATATTTATAAACACAATCTTATAACATTTTGCTTCAAATCAAAACAATATGCTCTATGAACCTTCTATGATATCTGTTTACGATTATTTCAATGTAGAAAAACTTTTCATAAAGAAGGAGATAGTTTTTATATCTGCGGAGAGGGCATCGTTTCTGGCATAGGTAGTATCGTTTAATCTTATTTTAAATAATAAAACATTGAGTTCATCTGCTGATATAAGGAGCAGCTGCTGTAGGTGGTTTTACTACTTGTGCCATATCATTGATGTTAAGTGACAAACGATTTATTTACATCGTGTTATCAATGCGGAACATTATGAGTATTTCTGTAGAACGTTTTTTTTTGTTTTATTTTTTGAATTGTGGTTTAGTTTATTTTTTTTATTGTGTTGTCAATTGGTATTTGAGTTTGGTTTTGTTTTTTTTTATATATAATTATCCCCACCCCACATCCGCTAAAATATTTTTTTCTCTGATGTTATTTTACTTTTTGGGAAGGTAATTTATCTATTTTACATTATGATTTTTTAGTTGTTTTATTTATATTTATTTACGTTGTATTATTTAAAGTTCTTTTGGAAGGGGGAAATTTTTTTTTTGTTTGTTGTGTGTTTTTAATTTTTTCACTAATTCATTCTTTGTTGGATTAAGTATTTTGATTTTTTTTGTGTATGTGTGTTTTTTGTTCGGTTAATTCAAGTAGTTGGATCTGTAGAAACTGGGATTAATTCCTATATAGATTTTGTTTTATGAGATTAGTTTTTATTTTTTTAAAAATTTTTTTTTTATATTTTCTAATTATTAAAAAATAATTGTTGTAATTTATAATATTGGAATTTTTTGTTTGTTTAATTTGTATCGTGGGTCGGTGTTATTGCTATTTTTAGTTGGTTTTATATTTTTTGTGGTATTTTGTATTTCTGGTTTATTATGTAAGAAATGGTAATTTGCAGTACTATCTGTATTTATGGTGTTTTATTCTTGTATTTTAGTTTGGGTGAAATAATCATTAGATTATCGATAGATGGGTAGATTAATTTAAATTTAAAATGAAAATTAGATATAGTTTTATAATTTAATTTTTTATTAAAAAGTAAATATATATGCGTTATGAAAAATAATAATAAAAAATAATCTAAAAAACGAAAAGCGAGAAAATTAATATAAGAAGGACGCAAATTATAAATTGATAGAAATAAGTATTTTAATGTTTTAATATAAAATTTAATAGGAAAAATAATATTAAAATAAATAATAAAATAAAAAAAAATATTAATTAAATTTATAAATATATAGAAAATAAAAAATAAAAAAAAAGATAAAAAAAAAAAAATAAAGTAAAAATAAATAAAAAAAATAAAAGAAAAAAGAAAAAAAAATAAAAAAGAAATAAATAAAAAAAACTAAAAAAAAAAAAAAATAAAAAAATAAAAAAAAAAATAAAAAAATAAAAAAAAGACAAAAAAAAAAATAAAAAAATAAAAAAAAAAAAAAAAAATAAAAAATAACAAAAATAAAAAGAAAAAAAATAAAAAAAAAAAAAAGAATAAAAAAAAAAAAAATAAAAAAAAAAAAAAATAAAAAAAAAAAATAAAAAAAAAAAAAAAAAAAAAAAAGAAAAAAAAAAAAAAAAAAAAAATAAAAAAAGAAAAAAAAAAAAAAAAAAAAAAAAAAAAAAAAAAATAAAAAAAAAAAAAAAATAAAAAAAAAAAAAAAAAAAAAGAAAAAAAAAAAAAAAAAAAAAAAAAAAAAAAAAAAAAAAAAAAATAAAAAAAAAAAGAAAAAAAAAAAAAATAAAAAAAAATAAAAAAAAAATAAAAAAAGAAAAAAAAAAAAAATAAAAAAAAAAAAAAAAAAAAGAAAAAAAAAAAAAAAAAAAAAAATAAAAAAAAAAAAAATAAAAAAAAAGAAAAAAAAAAAAAATAAAAAAAAAAAAAAAAAAAAAAAGAAAAAAAAAAAAAAAAAAAAAAAAAAATAAAAAAAAAAAAAAAAAAAAAAAAAAAAAAAAAAAAAAAAAAAAAAAAAAAACAAAAATAAGAAACAAAATAAAAGATGAAGTAAGATTGAAAAAAACCAAACGAAAATTAATAATCAACTAGAGTAATTAAATTGAAATTAAAAACAAAGAAAACAAAAGGTCAAAGAAGGGTTGAAAGCATTAATAAAAAGAAAAAGACTAAAACGAAATGTTAAATAAAAGAAAAAAACTAAAGTAACAATAAATAACAGAAAAAATAAAAGTAAATAAAATCAAAACAAATGAAAAGAAAAGGAAAAAAAAGAAAATAAAACATAGAATTTGTAACCCCTCTCTCCAAATTATTTATAAAAGTACGTAAAAAAAAAAATAGCAAATATAATAAAAAAAGAAAAAATATAAAAAAAAAAAATAAATATGAATAGTAAAAAAATAAAACAAAAACAAAATTGCTAACATAGCCGCACGGTCTGAGAGTAAACATGAGAAGAAATCATGCTTAGCCATAGAACCTACGGTTCGTTCAATTGAGGAAATAAGAGGTAATGGTTTAGCAAATTTCTAAAATATATTTTTAGTAAAATATTTTTAGTAAAATTTTTTCTGTGTGTGAGAGAAAACAAAAAAGTCAAATTGTTTTTTTAAGAAATGTCTTCTCTTATAGAAAATAAATTTAGATTAGACGATCCTCCGTTCGTCAGTTATAATCAAAAAAAGAATGACTATATAAGAATTGCTATGAATCCCGGATCTTCTAGTAGAGTAAATACTGGAGGTGATTTAATTTTTGAAGTTGATATTCAGCAAAGTTATTTATATTTACCTGATTCCTTTTTACACTGTAAATATTCTTTATATAGTGATGCCAATTTTACAACACCATTACCAGATAGCGATAATATTGCATTAGAGAATATTTTCTTCCAAGATTATTTACACAAATGCGTTTAGATGTTGCAACTCAAAATTTAGAAACAATAAGTGATTCTCCAGGTGTAATTGATGCAATGCTTAGATTTGTAACAATTGGTGAAAATAATAAAAAGCATGAAATCGAAGGTTGGTTTCCTGATACTAATGATGGTATAATTGTTGATGATTTAACTCACGCTGGAACAGATGCCGCAGGAATTGCGAAAGATGCAGAAAATATTGCAAAACATTTAAATAAAACAAATAATGATGCATATAAAGAAAGACGTGAGTTTAACAAGAAAAGTAAGCAAACAGTAAATTGGTCATTGTCTCCATTATTCGGATATTTAGATTATGATAAAATATCATATCAATTAAAATTTAAATTAATAATTCATCGTACAGCAAATAATGAATTAATCTTTTTTGGTAAGACTGGAAAAAAAGCATATTTAAAAATTGATAGACTTGAATGGTGGATTAAGCATATTACTCCTAGTTTAGAGATTGAAACAGCTATTGCAAAAAGATTAAATACTAACAAACCAATTCCAGTAAATTTTCTAAAGAGAATTGCTAGTTCAGTAACTTTTTCCGAACAAAGATTTAACTGGCATTTTACTAGAACTGCGAATACACCAAGATATTTATTACTAACTTTTCAAAGAAATGATTCTCCAAGTTTTGATAAGAACAACAATCTCTTCCATATTAATACAATTCGAAGTTTACAAGTTTCATTAAATCAAACCCGATATCCAATTGATCCATTAAGATTCGATGATACCAATAATCAATTTATGGAAGGATATGATTCTTATAGAAATCTTTGTATAGAATTTGGAGTTGAACCACAATTAACTCCTGGAGATTGGAGATATTTATATCCTGTTTTCTGTTCCGATTTAAGTGCACAATCTTAAGATATTATCAACACTGGTTGTGATGTAACAATTAATATTACAAAGAAAGATCCCACAACTTCATTGATGGCTTATGGTTTATTGCTAGAAGATGTAAAATATTCTATTGAAATTCTTAATGGAAAGATGGCTAGGGTTGGTTAAAAGCCAAGACTTCGTCGATAGGTTAATTAGAATTTTTTAGTAACTTAAAATTTGTTCTTAACTTAAAATTTTTTCATAACTACAATAGATTAAAATTCGTTTATAACTTAAAATATTTTTATTAAAAATGTCGCAAGCGAAAAGTAATAATAATAAAACTGTTGAATTAAAACTACGTAACATTGTTGACAAAAATACACCTAAAACTACTACAATTGACAAAAAGAAATATTACATAAGTGAACCAATGATAGAGAATATTCAATTACAAGAAGAAAAGAATGGTGGGATTCTCCCATTAATTCCACTAATCATAGGTGGCATAGCAGCAGCAGGAAGTGTTGCAGGTGGGACAGCTGGTATTGTCCAAGCAGTAAATAAAAATAAATCAGAGAAGGCAGCATTAGAAGAACATAAACGTCATAATAGGGAGTTAGAGAAAGCCGCTAGAGGTGAGGGAATAGTAGATAATTTTATTAGTAAATTAAATTTAGTTGATGAAGGGAAATGAGTTCTTAAAAATGTACTACATAATATTGATGATTTAATTGAAATAAAAGAAACAAAAGATGGATCTGGCATATATCTAAGTCCTAGTATGATTCGGTAATAGCCTCAGGACCTTTGGTCCGATCGGCTAAAGCCTCTGAACAAGTTTCGATTAGGTAAAACATTTATTTTATTTTATCTTTTAAAATGAATTCTACAAATTCCGAAAATTTAATTAAATTAAAACTTTCTAATTTAGATTTATTGAATTATCTCTTAAAAGTACATAAAACCTCAAATTGTCAGCACAGCGGAGGTGACGTACAAAAAACATTAGAAAACTGTCCTGGTTTTATTTGGAGCAAATATTCGAAAGAAAAACATCTTCCTGGTCATTCATATACCGGTCCAGGAACTCGATTAGATATAAGACTAGATGAGAATAATAATCCAAACCCAGGTGAAGAACCAATAAATAGAGTAGATGCAGCAGCTTATAGACACGATTTAGCATACAGAGAACATGAAGATATAACTTCTAGACATGTAGCTGATAAGAAGATGATTCAAGAATTAGATAGTATTCAAAATCCTACATTTAGAGAAAAAATTGAAAGAATGTTCGTTAAGAAAGCTTTACAAGCTAAAATATTTTTCGGACAGGGTTTAGACAAAACTCATAACTCTGAAACCTACGCGTCTGAAATTCACAAGGAATTTAGAAGGCCTAAATATCTATTGAAAGTAAAAGTATTTAATAAAGATGATATTTGGAGTGCTGATCTTATTCATATGCCGAATGAGGGTCTGAGTTTTATAACAGAAATGTTCAGTCACTTTTTGAAACTGTTTATTCAACTGAAAACGCAGGAGAGGCTGTAGTGATAGAGAGGTTCAATAGAACGTTAAAAAATAAATTATTCAAGAAATTTACAGAACAAGGAAATCAGAAATGGTTAAAAATATTACCAGGAATTGTAGATCAGTACAATAATAAAGTTCATTCAGGTATTGAAGAAACTCCAAAGAATGCTTCTGACGATCCTGATTTGATACGAAAAAAATATTAGAAAATGATTATTCGAATGAGAGTAATCCGAATTTACAGAAACGTAAGCCGAAATTTAAAATTGGAGATAGAGTAAGGATATTTAAGTATAAGATTAAATTTGAAAAATGCTTTGTTGGCTATTGGACATAAGAAATATTTGAAGTTTGTAAAATAAATCAAACTTATCCGATTACTTACGAAATCAAAGATTTAGATGATCAGGAAATCACTGGCAGATTTTATCAAAGCGAATTACAAATAAGTGAGCTTTAGCCATTGGAACTAACGTTTTTCGGGAATTAAATTCCCTTATTCAATTCTAACATAATATCAAGAACTGGTACTCCTTCCTGTAATTTGTACAAAACATATAGACATAATTGTCCACAGTAAGTAGTTCCTGGTTTTTGAATTTGAAATGTATTATAAATTCAATTTCCAAGTAATTCTTTGACTTCATTTGTAGGTGGAAGTCCGTATGAGTCGAACTAGTAATTATTTTTATTTCTTTGTCCTGCTGACCAATGTACTCCTTTTTGATCTGACGTGTGAAGATTTGTTACAAAATTTACAGTTGGCTTATTTTTAATCAATTGTAATTCGTCTCTCATTAGGATATGAAAATTCTTTATTCCTAATTGATTTGCGATCTTATTTAAATCGAAATTTGTCGTGGTTTGTTTACCGTATTGTTTTAAGAAATCATTTATGTTGCTCATTTTAAATGGAATAAAATGTATTGTTTAACAATGTTCCATTTTATTTTTATGAACTCTCATTAAGAGGATATTGATTGTTTTATCTGTATTAAGACAATAGCAACATCTGTTACCACATTTCGCAAACCGCATGATTGTTTTAGGCGATCATACGGGTTGTACATTCAAAACATAGCGTTAATAACATAAAAGCAATCTATTAATTCATTCTCTGCTTTGAGGGAATATTCTGTTGTTATAGCAATCATTCAATACAATATCGCAGTATCGACAGTCGAGACCGACTGTCAAGCCAAAACCAGAAAAGTTCTGGAATTGGTTTTGCAAATGGATTTGGATCTGGTTAGAGTTGTGATACTGCAATTTCCCCATTGGCATACAAGCACATTTAATCATACCCGTCATGTCATACCCGTATATTGTCAAGGAAACTTCATTCACCTACAGTGTCGTTTTACTTAGATCACCATTAATAATTTTCACTTACTATTTAAACACACACACACACAATTCATAAAACGTGACACATTACAATCTTAGTTTAAATTTTATCGTCACAATGGTTGGATCTACTGAAAGATCTGTTCGATTGGAGACAAAGCGGAGAAGAATTCAGAAGTTAACAAGGGAAATCATACATCTGCAAGCACGAAGTAAAATATTCTTACACTTGGATATGGGAAGCATTTTTGAATGGATCGGAGACTCGCACATAAATTATACAATTGATAAGAAAATATTAAACTTAATTGAACAACGGTAGAAAGTAATATTTTCTTTAAATAGAACCTTATCACAAGAACGGGACGATCAAATTATTGAACAATCAACAACATCATCGAACAACGTCGATACAACAGGGTCGCCAACTTATGAAGAAGTTATAAATCAAATTAACGAAGAACAAGCAGCGCAACAACATTAAGTGAAAGTGTTAATGTTATTAGTTAGTACTAGTGAACATCCTTCATCGCTTGTTCATAACATTATTTCTTTTCATATACCTAACTCTATCCTTGTGTTTTTCTTTATTCATTTTTTCGATGTTCAATTCAGTTATTTTTAATTGAGATAACAAAGGATATATTCTCGTGGTTCCTTCCATTTTTGTTTCTTCCATTTTCGTCCGCGTTGAGGTTTCCATTTTTAAAGAAATATTTTGAACACAATCTTCTGGTATATTGAGACTACCTAAATTTTCAACTACGTGAAATTTTCGACTACGTGATATTTTTCGACTGCCTAAGTTTTCGAAATTTGGAGACTACCTAAATTTTTGAAATTTTGATTTTTTGAAAATTTGTCACTACCTAAATTTTCGGCCACGTGAAATTTGGAGTCTACCTAAATTTTTTGAAATTTATAGACTACGTAAATTTTTGAAAAATCCCGCCAGGTGTGACATCCGGTTCGAGCGAATCGAAGCAATGCGCCGGATGTCATACCTCATGCTACTTATATTTTTTCTTGAATTTCTGATTTGAAGACAAAAAAGCCAAGAAGCAAAGATTCATTATCACGAAAGGTTGATTTGTCGATTTGCAATGAATAATTTTGCAAAAGATAAATAGTACTGAATGTATTTAATAGCAATGCTTAATAAGCTCCTAAATATGTCTACACAAATCTCACACAACTGAAATGACTAAAAATGATGTGTTGGCTCGTCTTATGTTATCTTTAAGTCCATCTTATAACTAATCCATAACTTATAACTATTTTATAATTATCAAAAGCCTAGAATAGTAAATAGATTTTAGGTATCACTTTCGAGCAAAAAGTTTAAGCATCATTCGTTCCGAAAATATAATTTAATTTTCTCCCAAAATATTTCCAAAAAAATATACTACAATATATACCGGTATCTTTGCCTTATGAGAACAAAGTTCCTCTTAGTACAGTTGTTTCATCCAAAATTGCGGCATTTTTCCTGTTTTTCATATATGAATTTTAACTCCAGTATGGCATGGCAACCTCACAAAATGAGTCAAGGTTTATTTAATTTCTAACTCTGTTGTTAGGCAATTCTATCTAATGTAGCGCATGTCAGAGGGAGGAGAAAATATTTGGAATCAGAAAACATCACTCTTGTGAGTCAATTCTTCATATTTACGGAGAAAATTTTTGAGTGCACCCGTATTCCTTAACTCTATGGTCATTACGATTTTAGATCAATAATTTTCATGCTTATGCAGAGTTTAACAGAAGGACAGATTATCTCACAATTATTTCTTCTTCAATATGTTGACAATAAGAAAAATAGATTGATCGTCTTTTTCACTACTCTCATGAGACCTAAAAGTGAATCTACATTTAGGCCCTAATATGTTTAATCATCTTATTAGTGTCAATTTTTGTCATCGCCCACCAATTGAACATCGCTCCTCAAACTATGAGCGTATTTTCGTCCCCCAGAATCGCTTCATCACTCACCTTGAGAATCATTGTGCTAATGTATTCCAATGACGGAGTGCAATAAAGACAGTTTATTGCACTCCTTGAAAACTCTATTATGTAATAAATAATGGATGATTTTGAGGTAATTACAGAACTTATAAACCGAAGGCCGCTAGGCCTGAGGTTAATGAGTTCTATATGTAAAGGTTAAAGGATGCCAATTCCTATTTTATTGGAATATACAGAGGTCAGAAACTAAGTTAAAATCCCGAGGCCGAAGGCCGAGGGATTTTAACTTTGTTTCTGTACCGAGGTATATCCCAATAAAATTGGAATGAAGGCATTCTTTAACCGTATTAAAGGATACCCATTTTAATGACAAATTTCTACGAAGTAAATCTCTACCTGTAGTAAATTTAACCTTTAGTATATTGACCTTTCAAATATGATTTTATTTTTCACCGTGCGTATAATGTAGATATCCTGTCACTTTATTTTACCTGTAGAGCAGATTACTGCACGGGCGTGCAGTAATATTTTCATTATTGCACTGGTTGAATTATAGATTTCTATGTATATAATAAAGGACTGATTTGAGGATTTACATTCTGAATAGTATGGAGATCCGAAAATCAGTCATTTATTAATATTTATAGCACTGTATGTAATGATATCAACATTGACAAACATAATTGATATATTCAACCATAGATTTGGGATTCTGTATTCTTGGAGATCTAGAATATCTAGGTTTCCATAGATTTATTTTCGTTTTTAGATTTGAAACCTTGGAATTCTATGGATCCAGTCTTATCTATCTATGCATTCGTTGTAGGAGTCCATGGATAGCAAAGGCATGAAAGATCGAATTCTATGGTTCATCCACAGACTACAATAGCACTATGATTTAGAAGTCCATGGATTACCTGGTATATTCCATGATATTCTCAATGATGTTTGAAATTTGAATCATGCATAATCTAACTGGAATAATCTGGTCATTTTATCCAAGCTCATCTCCTGAAAGGTTTACACGATAATGGCTTCACGTATTACTGAAAATCAAATTCCCACTTCCAGTAGATTTGCATCAACTACTGACACTGAAATTCAAAGCCATCTAAATGAAGTGACCCCAAAAAATACTATTCAAAAAGCGAAGTGGGCATTTAAGCTATTTAAGAGTTGGCACGATGAATGGAAAATTAGAATTCACGGTCCATTAAAGGTAATCACGGGAATTGATGAATTTACCGAATCCGATTTGAATTACTGCCTCAAGTACTTCTTTTCTGATGTCAGAAAACTGATGGTAGCAGGTATCCACCGTCAACTTTAAAAGAGCTTGGAGCGATGATTCAATACAATTTCATACACAACTACAATTTTAATTTCTCCTTATTCAAAGATCCTCAGTTTCAAGAGTCGCGCATGGTCCTAAATGCTGAAATGAAACTGTCAGCTAAGGCTGGTCTTGCTAAACCCAAAAAGCGAGCAAACAATATACCGATTGAAGCCGAAGATGAATTGTGGCGAAAAGGAATTTTTGGATATTCAAATCCAAAACAACTTCAGCAAACGTTGATTTATCATCTTGGATTGCATTTTAGCCTAAGAGCAGCTCAAGAGCAATATGATTTGGACTACGTTGAGGATTCACAAATATGCCTTGGAAAGGATGAAAATGGTGACTTTCTTGAATACACAGAGCGAATGTCTAAAAACAAACGCTTTGGTATTACTAACACAAGAATGGATCCGAAGGTCACGCGAGTGTATGCCAGTGATAATGCCGAACGCTGTCCTTTGAAGTTATTCAAAGAGTACGTGTCGCATCGCCCTGAAGCTCATAACCAAGAAGGCAACAAGGCATTTTATCTTGCATGCATACCTTATCCTCGAGGCCCCGTCTGGTATAAAAACACCCGCTTGGGTATACATAGCATTCAGCAAACTGTGAGGAACTTGTTTCTACATTCTACATCAAGTGACATGTTCCTTACAAATACAAGCCTGAGAAGGACCGCGAAGAATAGGCTGGTGCAAGCCGGGATTCCAAGCGAGGTCGCCAGGAAGAAGACTGGCCGCATATCTGATGCTGCAGATTCTGCATACATCGATGGGAGCTTATTTGAGAAGCAAATGAGCAGTGCTATATACTGTAACCAGTCAAATAACGAAGTGAGATCCATTGAGTGTCAAAGTGGAGCAAGGTTCTCATTCCAAAATTGCACTGTTAAAATTACAGTGAATGAATGCAAGGAACTAAATGACTCAAATGAAAAATGACTTCTTTGTTTTTGCAAAGTGTTCTAGTTGTTTGCCTTAACTGAATGTAAGTACTTTTATGACCAGTACTTACACTGATGTAAGTACTGAGATTTTAAATACAGATATCGACAAACTATAGTACTTTCCTGAAAAATAAAATATGGCTTTTAACAATACTAAATACCATTTACAGTGCTTTAAATATGTTATAAATGCCTCGATATTGGATCCAAATGGCCAAATATCCTCGTGGCTTCGCCACTCGGACATTCTGACCATTTAAATCCTCTATCGAGGTATTTATCATATACATATCCAGCGCCATGGAAATCTAAATAGTAGTAATATTACTACTATTTAGATTTCCATGCCAGCGCCAACAAGCAAAGTCCAAGATATCCATGGATTAGCATGGAAATCCTCAAATCAGTCCTTCATTATATTCGTAAAGTCCAAGATATCCATGATCCATAGTTTTTTAAAAATTACTGTAAGCTTTCATTTTAATTTCGGATCATCACAATGATGGAAGAATTAGCTGGCTTAACATATGACGATGTTGTGGAAGTTTTTTGTGAGGAATGGGATGGTAATGAAAATCCAGTTAATAAGGTCCTTGAAGAAGATCAAGCAAGTGGACGTTTTGGATGTACATCCAGAGAAGAGCTAGAAGAAGATTTAGAGAATAGAATTCCGAAAAATACAAAAGATAAAGCTAAATGGGCTATGAACACATATCAAAAATGGCTGTTTGAGTGGAGGCTAAGAATCGATGACATTCCAAAGGTTTTGAAGCCAATTGAAGAATTTACTCCGAACGATTTAGATCACACGTTGCAGTATTTCTTTTGTGATGCTAGGAAAGTCAATGGCGAAAGATATCCACCACAGACACTCAAAGAAATTGCTGCCTCAATACATCATTATTTCAACAACATGTTGAAATGGAATATGTCTATATTCTTGGACAAAGAATTTAAAATCTCTAGAGAAGCCCTCGATTCTCAGATGAAGAAGAACGCACCATTGGGGTTGGCTAAACCTAGAAAAAGAGCAGCGGTCATTGAATATGAAGAAAAGGAGGAATTATGGAAGAAAGGAAAATTTGGTAGATCTAATCCGGAGCAGCTTCCCCATACTCTTTTATATCACTTGGGTCTTCATCTTAGCCTCCGAGCATGTCAGGAGCATCGTGATCTTATTTATGGTGATCAATCACATATTCAATTGATTACAGATTACACGGGAGAATACTTACTCTACACAGAGAGAATTTCCAAGAACCATACATTTGGCCTAAAACACTCGAGAATGGAGCCAAAACAAACGAGAATTTATTCGATGCCAGAAGATCCTGGAAAATGTGTCGTTTCTCTTTACAAAGATTATGTCTCACATCGTCCAGAGGCTCATAACTTGCGAGGTCATAATGCATTTTATTTATCGTGTAAGCGCAACCCTAAAGGCCCAGTTTGGTATAATGCAATGCCATTGGGCAGTCCATTCCATTCAAAAAGTCACAAAACAGTTGTTTAGCATGAGTGATCCCAAGAAATATATAACCAACTCTAGCCTGCGGAGGACTGTTACTAACAGGTTAATTTCATCTTGAATTAACAAAGAAGTTATTCAAAAGAAAACTGGTCGTGTGAGTGAAGCTGCAAACGCCGCTTGCATCGAGCCCAGCTCACATGAGAAACGTATGAGTGCTGCAATCTACAAGAGGAATGATGACGCCGATCAACCGCGAACATCAACAATTTCTATTCATAACAATGAACTTCCCAGTCAGACAAGCAACAATGCTGTTTCTAATACCAATACATGTTCATTCCAGCCTACATTCAATAACTGTACTGTGACAATCAACAATTACTACAACAATTGAATGGGTGTTATTTAACAATGTAATCGCTGATACTGTTTGTTCAGAGAAGTTCCAGGACATTCTGACTTGACCTTGACTTTCCAGGACATTATATGATTCAAGGTCAAGCCAGAATGTCCTGGAACTTCACTTATCATAGTTATCATACAATAAATAGTTGACCATTATACACTTTTGAAAGACTCAAAACTACAATAGAAAAGGGACATAGAAGTTGGCTATATAGATAAATGCGATTGAATTATATAAAACCCGCTTTTTATTTCACCATAGAATTAGATTAGTCATAATGGTCATGATATCGGTGAAAAACAAAATTACCTACACAACTCGTGCAAAGATATCCATCTTTTGCTTTCTCCTCGATCAACATTCTATGCCCTCGCCCTTTGGGCTCGTGCATAGATATGTTGACCTCGAAGAAAGCAATAAAGATGGATATTTTGCACTAGTTGCGCAAATAACTATTGCACATTGATTTCTACAAAAATATTTGATATTGCATTTGCCTATTTAATCTTTATTATGCATTGATGCATAATCTTAATTACCATTTATCAGCATAAAGGTCGGATATCCAAGCTATCAAAGATAGTCAACAATCCGACCTCTATGTTTATCAGTAACAAGTTTGAAATTTGATTTGATATCGTAATAGCTGACATGTATTTCATCATTTCACTTCCAACCTTCGCATATTCTATCAACGTACCAATCAAAGTCATGTCATATCTATCACTGCTTGATGATGATTTTGATTTTGATGTTGATTTGGATGACTCAGCAAACTTTCAAGGTGTTTCAACCATGGAAAGCAATGTTGCCTCACGTCATTCAACTCCTATGACGGAAGATGAAATCGAAAAAGAAAGACGAAAACAAATCCCAAAAGGTAATATATATCAAAATCAGTGGGCAAGAAACGTTTTCGACCATTGGAGACGCGAAAGAAATACAAGCAAAGTCATCACAGCTCATGTATCTTTCAGAAGAATCTAGTGATGGTCATGAAAAGTTATTTCAAAGGAAAAGCTGTCGGATGCTTTGAGATTTTTCTTTCACGAAGTAAGAAAACAAAATGGAGATCGCTATCCGGGTGAAACTCTCAGACAACTATTCTTTGGCATTCAAAGATATATTCGATTTGAACAACGCTTAGATTGCAGCTTGTGACAGATCCTCTATTCCTGGACTGCAGAGATGCATTGGATACTGCCATGAAAATTTCCACTTCAAAAGGACTTTCTTTGAATCAAAAAATAGCAGCGCCTATCTCATCTGAACTAGAGGAAGAACTATGGGGATAAAAGTTGCTGGGAAGTGATTGTCCGAAAAAGTTGACGCGCACCTTGTTGTATCTTATTTCGATAAACTGTGGATTGCGAGGTGGCCAAGAGCTGCGTCAATTGAAGTGGGGAGAAGGCTCTCAACTAACGTTGCAAAAGCTCCCTGATGGAACCGAGGTTCTAAATTATAAAGAAGACATTTCAAAAACCAACAAAGGAGGACTTCGTAACCATCACATTGAACCAAAATGTTTCAATATTTATCCTGCTAAAGTAGAAGGAAGATGTCTCATACAACTTTTTAAAAAATATTCACATTTGCGACCTAGCAATGATACGAGTGGGGCATTTTTTTTACAGGCCCACCCAAAATTTTCGGAGAAGGTATGGTACCTCAACTCTCCTATTGGTCATAACACATTAAAAGCAATGATAAAAAATTTGATGGATGCAGCAGGGAGGATTCTGCTCACTACAGTAACCCTTCAGGACGTCGAAGCGCAGTTTGTAGAATAATTGAAGCTAGTGGAAGCAAGGAAATTGCAAAGAAAATTACAGGCCATCGATCTGATTGCATAAATGGGTATAATGTGATTCCTTAAAAAACTATGAAAATGACATCGGAAATATTGACAAATTCGACCACAGCAACATTCAAATTACAGAAGTTAATGACAATGAACTTGAAATTTCCACTCCAAATAACAAAATGATGGATGTTGAGATCGACGGTGAGAAAAACAAAATCATGATATCGTTTAGGCCTTCTTGACTTTCTCATTTTTTTCCTTGATATGTTTTTCTTCCTTTTTGTGCTATCATAGTATTGTTCATGGAAATTTTCTTATTAGCTATGCTGAGTTATAAATGCATTTACCGGATCATAGAGGAGTTTTAACTTCCATTGTTACTGAGTAAGTAGGGTTGTCCGCCGATATTTCACATGTCATTTTTCTATGAAAGTCGTTCATATAATAATAATAATATTTATTTGCTGAAAATTCATTACATATGCATTCATCTACACAGAATCAAATTACAGCAAATTTGAAGCCCTGAATGGGCAGAACTAATCGTGCATTTCATGCTTTAAAAGAAACATAAATGACGCTTGAGTGTCGATACATGTAGTCACCAAATATCTTTGCGTTGCAAATAAGAAGTTACTGATTTCTTGAATTCATTTAGAGTTTTATCATTCATTTCATCGGCAGATAGTTCATTCCAGTGATTGATCACTTTCACGGTGAAAAAGTACTTTCGATACATGTGTTTCGCTGTTGGTACGAGTAGTCTTAGATGATTGCCGCGACCAGGTATTTGCAAAATATGAAAGAAATGAGATGGATCAAGGATAGTCATGCGATTTAATAATTTGAACAGAAAAAAGCAACTTGTATCGGGTCCTTCTTGCAGATAACGAAATGAGGCCAAGATTTGTCAATCTACTGCGATAGTCAAGATCACGAAGACTTGGAAATAGTCGTGTAAATCGTTGTTGAACTTTCTCAATTTGACCAATTGTTTCTATACGATACGGACACCATATTATATTGCTATATTCAAGTGCAGGGCGCACGTAAGATTTGAATGCAGTTATTTTGGATGAACTCTGCTTCTTTCATCAAATGATAGACGTTGCCACTTCTCCATAACTCCAATCGCCGTGTTTTACAGTTGGTGTGTTTTTTCGATTTTGATTTCGCCGAAGATTTTTGCCATATTAATGCTGAAAGTGACATGAATACCTTCATTGCGACTGAACGAAATGGAGACGCCTCATTGTTGACATGTTGGAGCCAGTAGACTACTTCCGAAATGAAATCTTAACCACCTTTTCCGGAAGGTATATTGAAAATGTTTCTTCTAAAATGAACCACTTTTTCATATGAATTGTTAGTAATGGGCAAAAGACCGTTCCAGGACACCATAAAATTCAAAAAATAGTATCTTTAAAAACGACATAAATTCATGAATTTAAACCCTTTTTCAGGTTTTTAAGACCTAAATACATGAATTTAGTCCATTCAAAAAGTACCATTTTTTCAAAAAATGGTATTTTTAAAAACGACATAAATTCATGAATTTGAACCCTTTTTCAGGTTATGAAGACCTAAATTCATAAATTTTGATTTTTTTCAAAATTTAGCCGGTCTCAAAATATCATGTAATCTCAAATTTGAGAATTACAATTTTTACTCCCAAAATCGTGACCGTTCCAGGACACCGAAAATCAGAAAAGTTAAGAATCTCAAATTTGTGAATAACAATTTTCTCGCTTAAATCATGACCGTTCCATGACACCGAAAATCATAAAAGTTGAGAATTTCAAATTCATGAATTTTATCCATCTTTCAGGTTTTTAAAATATATCATGTGACTAATAATATTTCTTTAAAAATGGAAAAAACAAAAGTGGATGAAACAAAAGTGGAAGAAACCGCAAGAATATATCCTTCGTTATCTCAATTAAACTTTTACGGAGCAGCGTGACTTCTTTCTTTCTTTCTCTCTCTCTCTCTCGATCCTGTCTGTTACAGGAATATTGTATTCACAATGACATGCATTCTTTAAAACAATTGCTTGTCTTCAATGAGAATAATTCCCATATGCTTTTAATAGAATGACCTTGAACGCTAATGGAAAAATGCACCAATTGTCGAACCGGTGTCAGAAAATTTGTCGACATGGCTGTCGATATGGTTCGACAGTTGGTGTATTTTTCCATTCAAAATAATGTCGCATGAATGATTGTTATGGAAACCAAAAGGAAGAGAAATGCTCATTTATTTCTCTTCTCTCTCATATGTCTATTGTGTTTAGATTGTATTTGTTCTTTTGTTCTCATAGTGTGAATGAGATTTCACAACCCGTATCATGACCTATTGTCTGTGATTTCCTTCACTCGTATCAGCTGACACAATTTTAGCATCTGCTACACGGCAATTCTTTTGAGAAATTTCTGAAATAGATATTATTCCATTTAAAATGAGTAACATTAGAGACTTTCTAAAAATATACAGCAAACAAACCACATCAAATTTCGATTTAAATGAGATTGCTAAGCAATTGGGAATAAAGAATTTTCACATATTGATGAGTAATGAATTACTATTGATAAAAGATGTGCGAAACACTAGCTCTACTAATACAATGCAACAATGTAACGTTTAAATTTAGATTAAATTAAATCATTTCAAAATTGAATAAGTAGTAAGGAAAGTCATCATTGTGGAACAGTTTTAAATCAATACCCCCCTTCTGACTAAGTAGTAAGGAAAGTCATCATTATAAAAATGTTTTAAATCAATACCCCATCTGACTAAGTAGTAAGGAAAGACATCATTATGGAACAGTTTTAAATCAATACCCCCTCCCTTCTGTCTTCTAGGGGTCCCTTAAGAAATTTTTTTATTATAAAATGAGCAACATAAAGGAGTTTTTTAAATTATATGGAACGCAAACCACGACAAATTTCGACCTAAAGAAAATCGCAAATCAATTAGGAATAAAGAATTTTCATGTTCTAATGAGAGACGAATTACAATTCCTAAAAAATAAGCCAACAGGAACCTTCAGTTCCCGGAACAAAGTTCCATCAATAACTATAAATTTCATAACAAATCTTCATACGTCAGATGAAAAAGGAATACATTGGTCTGCAGGTATCTTTAATAAAAATCGAGATAATTACTATTTCGACCGCCCGGAGGCTGAGAACTATTGGTTCGACTCTTATGGACTTCCACCTACAAACGAAGTCAAAAAATTACTTGGCAATGGAATTTATAATACATTTCAAATTCAAAAACCGGGAACTACTTATTGTGGTCAATTATGTCTTTATGTTTTATTTAAATTACAGGAAGGAGTACCATTTCTAGATATTATGTTAGAATTGAACGAACCGTAGGTTCTATGGCTACGCCTAATAAGGGAATTGAATAAGGGAATTTATTTCCCGAAAAACGTTAGTTCCAATAATAATGATAATGATAATTAAAAATCAGTTCGTTGTAATTCATTTTGATAAAATCGGCCTCTGATATTTTCGTCATCTAAATCTTTGATTTCGTAAGTAATCAGATAAGTTTGATTTATTTTACAAACTTCAAATATTTCTTTAGTCCAATAGCCAACGAAGCCTTTTTCAAATTTATTCTTATATTTAAATATTCTAACTCTATCTCCAATTTTAAATTTCGGCTTAAGTTTCTGCAAATTCGGATTACTCTCATTCGAATAATTATTCTCGAATATTTTTTTCTTATCAAATCAGGGTCGACAGAAGCATTCTTTGGAGTTTCTTCAATACCAGAATGAACTTCATTATTGTACTCTTCTACAATTCCTGGTAATATCTTCAACCATTTCTGATTTCTTTGCCCAGTAAATTTCTTGAATAATTTATTTTTTAACGTCCGATTGAATCTTTCTATCACTACGGCCTTCCCTGCATTTTCAGTTGAATAAACAGTTTCAAATAGTGGCTGAACGTTTCGGTTATAAAATTCCGACCCTTTATCAACAAACAATTTTTTTGGCTTTCTCTTACTTTCTTTAAAGATTTCTTCAAACGCATATTTAACTGAAAGACCACTTTTATTTTTTAAAGGCTTTACCCAAGCGTATCGTGTATATAAATCTATAACGGTCAATGCGTATTTGTAGTCCCTTTCATTCGGCATATGAATAAGATCAGCACTCCAAATATCATCTTTATTAAATACTTTTACTTTCAATAAATATTTAGGCCTTCTGTATTCCCTATGAATTTCAGACGCGTAGGTTCGAGCGTTGCTCTCAGACAGCTTTGCTGTCGTTTCATTTAAACCCTGACCGAATAATATTTTAGTTTGTAAAGCTTTCTTAACAAACATTCTTTCAATTTTTTCTCTAAATGTAGGATTTTGAATACTATCTAATTCTTGAATCATCTTCTTATCAGCTGCATGTCGAGAACTTAGATCATGATTTCGATAAGCTAAATCATGTCTATAAGCTGCGGCATCTACTCTATTTATCGGTTCTTCACCTGGTTTCGGATTATTATTCTCATCTAGTCTTATATCTAATCGAGTTCCTGGACCGGTATATGAATGACCAGGAAGATGTTTTTCTTTCGAATATTTACTCCAAATAAAGCCAGGAAAGTTTTCTAATGTTTTTTGTATGTCACCTTCAATATGCTGACAATTTGAGTTTTTATTTTTCTTTAATAGATAATTCAATAAATCTAAATTAGAAATTTTCAATTTAATTTTCGGAATTTGTAGAATTCATTTTAAAAAATAAAAAATTTAAAAGATAAAATAAATGTTTACCTTATGGACCAAAGGTCCTGAGGTTATTACCGAATCATACTAGGACTTAGATATATTCCAGAACCATCTTTAGTTTCTTTAATTTCAATTAAATCATCAACATTGTGGAGAATATTTTTGAGAACTCGTTTTCCTTCATCAACTAATTTTAATTTACTAATAAAATTATCTACTATTCCGTCACCCCTAGCAACTTTCTCTAACTCTCTATTATGACGTTTTTGTTCTTCTAATGCTGCCTTCTCTGATTTATTTTTATTTATTGCTTGGACAATACCAGCTGTCCCACCTGCAACACTTCCTGCAGCTGCTATGCCACCTATTATTAGTGGAATTAATGGGAGAATCCCGCCATTCTTTTCTTCTTGTAATTGAATATTCTCTATCATTGGTTTACTTATGTAATATTTCTTTTTGTTAATCGTAATAGTTTTAGGGGTATTTTTGTCAACAATATTACGTAATTTTAATTCAACAGTTTTATTATTATTACTTTTCGCTTGCGACATTTTTAATAAAAAAATTTTAAGTTATCAAAAATTTTAATCTATTCTAGTTATTAAAAATTTTAAGTTATCAAAAATTTTTAATCTATTCTAGTTACCAAAAAAATTTTATTACTAATTACTAAAAAAATTTTAATCTACGAATTTATTTAACTTATCGGACCAAAGGTCCTCAGGTTACTAGCCTATCCTAGCCATCTTTCCATTAAGAATTTCAATAGAATATTTTACATCTTCTAGCAATAAACCATAAGCCATCAATGAAGTTGTGGAATCTTTCTTTTCAATATTAATTGTTACATCACAACCAGTCTTGATAATATCTTCAGATTGTGCACTTAAATCGAAACAGAAAACAGGATATAAATGTCTCCAATCTCCAGGAGTTAATTGTGGTTCAACTCCAAATTCTATACAAAGATTTCGATAAGAATCATATCCTTCCATAAATTGATTATTGGTCACGGTGGGACGATAGGGTCATCTTTTGAAAAAAAAATGTACAAGCAATCTGTTGACACTTTTGGATAGACAATTATCAACCCTTTCAGGAAATGTAAATTTCAAAATCTTTCATCGGCATCTTTTCTTGCAAAGTTAAAAAATGTAAATATACTACTTATAAAATTTGCTGATCGGATAGTGACACTCTTATCAATCCATGCGAGTAAGAAAAAAATGTACAAGTACAAATCTATGGTCACTCGATAGACAGAGATCAGGGCTACAATTTGAGACTAGTTTTAAGAAATTCCATCGATATCCGCATGAATAGTGCTATAGTATGTGCCAAAAGTACTACTTCTTAGTAGTAAGTAGTATGTGTCAGTCACTGTCAGGTAATTTTGAAAAATTGTACAAACTTCTGCTTGATGTCATTGTGAAGATCACATCATTTGCATCGTTTTAGTGGTAGTTTCATCAAAATTGATCGATATCTTCATTAGCAGCAACACTTTTAAAATGAGTATGTCATGTGAAAAGGACGGCAAATTCTAGCAATTGCGTTTAATATATTAGCATCTTATAGGCAATAGCTTGCCATGTATGTTAAATAAACATGTCAAATGATATATCAATCGATTCGTCTTGTTGAGACGAAGAATTTTAGAGCAATTAGGGCGACAGATTTTCAAATTCAAACATGTTATAATGTTGCAGATTGATTCTCCACTAATTTCTATGGGTTTTGCTAAATCAAGTTATGTAGGCATTTACATGTATGCAGTGAGTTTTACCTGTTAGGATTTTTTTACTCTCCCATGCCCCACCCAGCGCACATGGCCAAACTAGCCGAAGCTAGGGGTGGGCATAGGGGTGTTAGGATCTATTTATCGACCAGGAGATTGAGCATTATGCTGTGAGTGGACAAAACATAAATGTATGATATCAGCATCGAGGTAGCACCAGGTTATAATGTATCCCTCTACACCTCGTATTTCCATCAATTGTGACTAGGAGACCAACACGTTCATGTATATAGATTCAAATTTGATTATAGAGAAGAAAACTGCAAGTGAACAATAGGATTTGTTTCTTTACTAAATGGTGCCTGCACAGAAATGAAGATAACACAGATTCCAAAAAGTTCAAATATGCACAAAAGGTGGAAACGTAAGGTCCGCTGCAATCAATTTCGCTGAATTAAATCCGTTATAAAATATTTATGAAATCCGCTATAAAATATCCGTTATGAAATATTTACATGTTTTGTCTCGTAAAAGTATGTACACAACATTCAAATACATGTACCTGTATGTACTTATAAATGCTGAGCATTGTATGACGAGACAGCTCTCAATAAATGAGATCCAAAAGAAGGGTGAGATTTGTTCACCTTGTATTTCTCCCAGTGTGAATCAAAATCGTGGTGAACAGACTCGGAAGCCTGTTCGCTATAAAATCCAAGTCCTCGGCCGAATCTTTCGCAAAATTCTTCAACGTGAAAAATCACAATGTGCACTTTAGGAGTAATTCGAATTCCCCCTAACTTCATGTAGGCATCATGAAAGCTTCGGATGTGACTTTGATAACCACTGTCTAGCGTGAGACCGAAACAGCTATCGACAACTTTTTGAAAAGATTCGAAGGCTTCTATGTACGGTTTGCATACTTCCTCGTCTGATGCCAATACTTGCAGTTGGCTGATGTTGTTCAACATCTTTTTGGCAGAATTTCCTGTGAATGATCCACCATGATAGAATTCTCTGTCTACATGAATCTCTGAGAGCCAGCGTGCAGCATCGCTCCACACATTCAACAGCTCCGTGAATAGTTTTGTCACAATCCCGATCAACAGATGTAATTCGGGGGGTGGGAAAATTTCCACCACGGTGGTGTCATCTGGAAACCGAAGGATTGGCAGGTGCAAGGAATTTCCAAATTGTTTTGCTTTATTTGAGCACTGTCCAGAATGATAAAAATTCCAGAAGTTACTACGCAGCGATCCGAAAGTCCGAGAAGTTCCCTTCTGATCCAGCTTTTGCTTTTCTGTGTCACACCATCCGCAGGGATGATTTGAACCATGCCCCATCAAACCTAGCAGGATGTTGGTCAACTTCAAGTCACTCGCGATCATCACAGGATGTGGTATGGACTGCAGTTCTGAGTTAATATCGAGGGAAGTGCATATAGTCAATAGGTTACGGAAATTTTCCTGAACATCGTGTACGATGGCTAAAATCAAAATTTTCTTGACGCCACTGTCTTTAAACACCTTCCTTTTTGTCGTCGTATCATGTTCTGATGAGTCTTCAGAAGTAGTTTGTATATTCAAGCAAATCTTGAGGAAATTTCGTCCACCATCAATCCCAATTCTGAGAAGAATGTCTTTATCCTCGACACCACGCTGACGAATCACGTGATTTAGCAAGTCAGATAGTTTCACACATTGAATTAAATCTTTGCTTGACATTGCTGCCTCATTGTTTCTGCTGAAATTTAGATTCTGAACTGTAAAATGTTCATCGAGTTGATGGGATCTTTCAAACAAGACTTGCCGACTTCCAATTTCAACTGAACTTCTCCTACCAGTCGCAGCTCTAATTCGTGTTGCCAAATCTCTTGTCTTGTTGGTGCTGAGATTCAGGCTATTTTGAATATCCCCTAGATCTGTTGCGCTTATAACTTGATTCTGTGTTTCTTCATCATTTCTTTTCGGTGACGTTAGGGTCACCAAAAGTGGTCTCCCTGTTGTTTGAGATAACATTGGTGATGGAGATGTTTGCATTTTCTCTTTGATTATTCTGCTTGCTAGATGGTCTTTTGATTGTTGCGGTGAGTTATCAACAAACTTTTTCAAATTATCAGTTTTGGAGGTTTGTGTGCAACTGTGAGAGACCCCTCTCGCAATATGACTCAAACAAAGATTACAAACTTTTATAGGGCAGCGTTTCTCTGGTTGATGGTTCGTTGGTCGGCCGACAGAGGGTCGTTTCTGTACATGTACATCACAAGGAGATTGGAATGTTGATCGTCCTATTTCACAGACAGTACAATCGCATGACTCTTGACTACGAGTAGTGGGTTTCAAAGGCTTGAGATTAGCCGAGTCAAAAACTTGTATTTTTCGTCTGAAGCAACCTCTTCTGTACTCATGTAATACTGTGAAACACGTTTGGCAAACAACACTGGGCAGTCGCGGGTCATTTGCATCATATTCTTCAAGAACATGTTCTTTAATTGTATCATGAATCACACTTGATATTCCTCGCATGGACTTCGCTTTTTGCATACATAATAGACAAACCACCTTCCTATTATCTTCATGACTTCGTTTTTCGTAAGGCATTTTCCATCTGAAAAACAGAAAACAAGTTATGAGGTACTACGCATTAGTAAAAGTTAGTAGTAGAGTCTGAGCAGAATCAGGTTGACCTTAATTTTTAAAGGTAAGTGATGCAAAGTGGCACAGCTGTGAGGCTAAGGCGCAAATGAATAAGGAACCCAATGACGTAGGTTCGATTCGCAGTATTTTTCATTTTATTTCTCAGTAATTATCAGACAAATTTTGCTTTAATGATGAAATCGAATATCTGAAGGAAGCAACCATGTAAATTGCCTACACATATTATTAATTTCTCAATATTAAATCTCCATTTGATAGGTAAGCTTAGTAAAAACCACACCTGCTAATTCATAGTTATGTGTGAGATTGGTTTACTAATTAGTTCGTTATCAAACATTGTCCTTAAATATCTCGCAATCCCCATTAGCCTATGCTTGCACATACATGTATTTTCCGACATATTTGTGAAAATCTTATGTACTCACCGATTGCTAAGAGCTGTCAGATTCTGATCAATAAAACTTTCAGAAAGATTTCAAGATAATAAAAGAGCTTGTCGTGAAAAGCTGAAGTAGTTTCACTCGTTCGAATTTAAATAGTTAAGCATTTAAACAAAACATCGTCAAAAAACAGTTTTCATAAAAAAGACGAAGTATACATGTATATTAGCTTACATTGTTTCGAAAAACTGAACTGCTAGCTAGATAACACTGACATTACAGTGTAGTAGCTACTTCTCCAGAGTGATGGCGTAAACACGTAGAGAAATGTCTGATATAGCATAAAATTAACTTAAAAAATTTGTGCTGAAATAAGTTTCGAAGTTATCTCAATGAATCCTAATTTGAAAATCTGTCGCCATAATTGCTCTAAAATTCTTCGTCTCAACAAGACGAATCGATTGATATATCATTTGACATGTTTATTTAACATACATGGCAAGTTATTGCCTATAAGATGCTAATATATTAAACGCAATTGCTAGAATTTGCCGTCCTTTTCACATGACATACTCATTTTAAAAGTGTTGCTGCTAATGAAGATATCGATCAATTTTGATGAAACTACCACTAAAACGATGCAAATGATGTGATCTTCACATTGACATCAAGCAGAAGTTTGTACAATTTTTCAAAATTACCTGACAGTGACTGACACATACTACTTACTACTAAGAAGTAGTACTTTTGGCACATACTATAGCACTATTCATGCGGATATCGATGGAATTTCTTAAAACTAGTCTCAAATTGTAGCCCTGATCTCTGTCTATCGAGTGACCATAGATTTGTACTTGTACATTTTTTTCTTACTCGCATGGATTGATAAGAGTGTCACTATCCGATCAGCAAATTTTATAAGTAGTATATTTACATTTTTTAACTTTGCAAGAAAAGATGCCGATGAAAGATTTTGAAATTTACATTTCCTGAAAGCGTTGATAATTGTCTATCCAAAAGTGTCAACAGATTGCTTGTACATTTTTTTTCAAAAGATGACCCTATCGTCCCACCGTGTGGTATCATCGAATCTTAATGGATCAATTGGATATCGGGTTTGATTTAATGAAACTTGTAAACTTCGAATTGTATTAATATGGAAGAGATTATTGTTCTTATCAAAACTTGGAGAATTATTTCTTTGAAAGGTTAGTAATAAATATCTTGGTGTATTCGCAGTTCTAGTAAAATGCCAGTTAAATCTTTGTTCGGAAAAAGTTACTGAACTAGCAGTTCTCTTTAGAAGATTTACTGGAATTGGTTTGTTAGTATTTAATCTTTTTGCAATAGCTGTTTCAACCTCTAAACTAGGAGTAATATGCTTAATCCACCATTCAAGTCTATCAATTTTTAAATATGCTTTTTTTCCAGTCTTACCAAAAAAGATTAATTCATTATTTGCTGTACGATGAATTATTAATTTAAATTTTAATTGATATGATATTTTATCATAATCTAAATATCCGAATAATGGAGACAATGACCAATTTACTGTCTGTTTACTTTTCTTGTTAAACTCACGTCTTTCTTTATATGCATCATTATTTGTTTTATTTAAATGTTTTGCAATATTTTCTACATCTTTCGCAATTCCTGCTGAATCTGTTCCAGCGTGAGTTAAATCATCTATAATTATACCATCATTAGTATCAGGAAACCATCCTTCGATTTCATGCTTTTTATTATTTTCACCAATTGTTACAAATCTAAGCATTGTATCAATTACACCTGGAGAATCACTTATTGTTTCTATATTTTGAGTTGCAACATCTAAACGCATTTGTGTAAATAATCTTGGAAAGAAATTATTCTCTAGTGCAATATTATCGGTATCAGGTAATGGTGTTGTAAAATTGGCATCACTATATAAAGAATATTCACAGTGTAAAAATGAATCAGGTAGATATAAATAACTTTGTTGATTATCAACTTCAAAAATTAAATCACCTCCAGTATTTACTCTACTGGAAGATCCGGGATTCATAGCAATTCTTATATAGTCATTCTTTTTTTGATTATAACTGACGAACGGAGGATCGTCTAATCTAAATTTATTTTCGATAAGCGAAGAAATTTTTATAAAAAATAATTTGACTTTTTGTTTTTTCTCACAGACAGAAAAAATTTTTACTAAAAAAATTTTACTAAAATAATTTTACTAAAAAAATTTTACTAAAAAATATATTTTAGAATTTTGCTAGACCAGCTCCGCTACAGCCTTGCTGGTTAGACCGAAGGTTGCTATTAATACCATTACCTCTTATTTCTTCAATTGAACGTTTTATGGCTACGCCTGATTTCTTCTTATGTTTACTATCAGACGGAGCTCCGCTCCTCAAGGTTTCCCCCACAGCTATGTTAGCAATTTTGTTTTTTGTTTCCTCTGAAAGTTTTTTTAAATTTTTTAGTTCTTCAGAATCATTCCTAAGTTTACGAATAGCTTCTAGTTGTTTTAATTAGTTTTGAGACTTGACAGCATTTGATATTGCACTAGCTGTACTACCTATAGCAGCTGCTCCTTTTGCAGCAGATGTAATCAAATCTTTATTATTTTTAATTAAGTTAACGATACTTCCAATACCAGAAAATATACCAACTCCTTCTTTTTTGGACGGCACCTGCGGTGCCTAGGAACTTTTGTGTTCCGACTGTTTCTACACTGTCATAATGGTAAACAGATTTCATAGATGGTTCATGAGAAATTTTTTGATTTGAAGCAAAATGTTTAAGATTGTGTTTATAAATTATAGGCATTTTTTAGGATTAAATTTGACTTTTGGGAAAAAATATTTACGATCGGCTAGTAGCCTGAGGACCTTTGGTCCGTTTAAGATTTACGTTTGTGAATGGACAACAACTTCGAGATAACTTTATTAATTGACTGTTGCACTTTATCTATTGCGTCAAGCAGCGTGTGATGTACTTTAATTTCTTTTCTATTAACTTGCATTTTCTGCTGATTAATCTTCAATGCCGTTTTAAGTGCATTTAACTTAATTTTAAGAACATCTAATTGTCTTTTAACAGAATCTAACTGTTCTTTATTTTCTTTAGAGTTTTCTTGTAAATTTTTCTTTAATTCATTTTCTAAATTGATTTTAAGAGTTTTCATTTTATCAACTCTTTGATTAAGTGAGTTTACTTCATTTATTATTCTATTCATCTTTTTCATTTGTTGAGTAATTTTAGAACTTAATTCATCAACACTTTTTTGGAATGTAGTTTGTAACTGCTTTAAATTTTTTTTAATTCTTTCAGGTAGTTTTTCTATTTCATCTTCTAATTGTTCTTTCAATAGTTGTATCTGATGTTTATTCTTAATGACTGCAGATTTTAAATTTAAAGAAAGTAATATTAAAATTTTTGATTGTTCAGAAATCTTTTTAAAAAGTTTTGCTATATCTGCTTCTAGCTCTCTATCCTTTTTATCAAGTTTTAATAATTTTTCGTTTAATGATTTGTCATTAAGTTTAAGCAACTTTAATTCAATCATCAGTGGAACCAAAACATCCTTTATATATTTTTCTTTTAAGTCATTGATTTGTGTATCAACATATTGTTTATTTGTCAACTCTGTATTTTGTTGCGGAAGAATAGAAAGATGCAATGGACCAGATAAAACGTCTCCAGTTTTCATAATATAATTTTCTATCTCTATTTCTAATTCACGATTATTCGGGATATATGCACCTCCACCAACATTTGGTAACATCATTTTTTAACAATAAAAAAATAAAATTTTTTCTAATAAAAATAAAAAAATAAAATTTTTTCTAATGAAAATAAAAAAGTAAAATTTTTTCTAATAAAAATAAAAAAATGGATAAACCAAATTTAAAAAAATTATATTCGTCCGCATCATCCTGTTCTTATTCGACGAGATCAACGGGATTTGAAAATAAATGTTTTGATAATAATAATAATAATAATCCATGTATAGATGTAAATATTTTATTTGAATTACAAGCCGAAATATTTAGAGAACAGACTAAAGGTTTACCTTCTATAGAAACTAATTATTGTTTATTTCCAGGTGATCCATTTATAAAATTTATGGAGATTGTTAGTAAATATAATGATGTAGCTTATGTGGAATTAAATAAAGAAAATATGGTTATAATAGGTCATAATAATGTTTATGGATTTATTAGAGCAGTTTTGCCGATTAGTAATACTGAATGGATAGAAATAAAATTATTAATTATATCAATATTAAAGAATTAGTTAAAAAATTAAAATCTTTTTCGAAACAAAAAATTAGATTATTTGTTGACGATCAAAATCAATATAACATTCACATAGAGAGTAAAGAACATAATGAAGAATTATTATGTCAAGTTTATTATAGAGATTCTATTTATAAACAGGAAACATTAGAAATGCCGCAAAGATATGATGATGATACATATATAGGAATGTATTCCAATTTAAATATTAATTTATTAAAATCTTACATAAATGGTTTAGCTCAACAAGAGAAAATTTATATGTGGACAACACCTTATACTATTAACAATGACCATAATCATAATAATCCTCTGAATCATATTGAAGAAACTGATAATATAAATGATGATTCTGAAACATCTGAAAATGGTGTAAATGGTAAAAAAGATTATAAAAATATTAGTAATTATAAAAATTAATCTAAATTTCATTTTCTTATAATTGAAAATAATAATAGAATAAATAGAATAAATAATAGTTGAAGATACTGTTAGACAACTATGTGTCTGGTCTACAAAATTTAAATTAGGATTTACATCTAATCAATTTAAAATTTTATCATCTTTAATAAAAACTAAAAGTGATTCAGATTATGGTGGTGTTATTAAATTTTCCAAAAAAGATCAAAGACCAATATTTTTCTCTATTATATTATTATCAGATAAAAAATGTAATTTAGAGTTAGATATTCCAATAAGAGAATGGTATCCTATCATGGAAGGGCATCCTATACCAAAAAGTGTAATTTATGATGTTGAAGAAACAATTTATGATGATGATGAAGAATCAATTGATGGTGATGATGAAGAAGAATCAATAGTTAGTGAAAAAAAATTTAAATTATCTTTTGATAAAACGTTATATGATAAAACTTAATATGATAAAGAAAATAAAATAACTTAGGAACGTGAAATATATAATAATATAAAATAACACTCAAGTCTTTGATATTAGAATGTTTATATCTAAAATTAAAACACAATTTTTTCCTTAAAAAATAAAAAAAATGGAAGATACCAAGTTTTATTGTAACTTATGTAAAAAAAAGTTGCAAACAAAAAGAAGTTATCAATCTCATTTAAATAGTAAATTGCATTTACAAAATGTAGATCGAGTTGATGAAGGAAATATATTAAAATTAAATAATTATATAAACTATCTAGAAACATTGCCTACTGATATAAAAGTTAAAAAAATGTTTGATGATTATTCACATTCGGAATATAAAAAAGTTTTTAATAGTGAAGATGAACATGAACCAGATGGAAGATATTTATTTAGCGATACTGATGAATTTAACGAAATAGATGAATTTGATGAAGCCGTAACAGATATGAAATATTTATTCAATCAGTCCGTTGAACATAATGAAACCGATGAAACTTTTTATAATGTATTAACAAACTTTTATAATATATTTAAGAAATCTTTCAAATGTTATATGAATGTAGAAGTACTTTATACAAAAAATGGACCTGATGGAATTCCTGAAGAAATAATAGAAGGACATTTTACAAATTCACAAGAAATTCATAATGTAAATGATATACAACCCATATTTGAACAAATGATACTTAAATTAGAAAATTGTATAATTGAAGCCCAGTTACGTGAATCTGGTTGGAGATTTGTTAAAATACTATCTAAGAAAATAGTAATTGATAAATATAAAAATAATACTGGTGGTAGTTATGTTCCTTTACCTTTCAGTTCACCACAAATAATCAACATAAAAAATGAAGATGATTATTGTTTTCTGTGGAGTATTATAGCACATTTACATCCTGCAGAATATCATAAAGAAAGACTAAGTCATTATAATAAAGAAGAATACATAAATGAATTTGATCTTTCTGATGGCTTACATGAATTTCCATATGATTATAATAGGTTAAAAAAGTTTCATAAAAAGAATAAAAATTTAATAGAAGTAAATGTTTTTGAATTAAATGTGAATTATGTTTCTATTGGTAAAATTACTCCACTTTACTCACATTCAAAAAAATTTTATTTGAATAATAAAAATTTATGTCAATCAGAAATAGTATACAATAAAAGAGGAAATTACATGCATCATAATATTTTTTACCAAGGAAATATAACATGTACTGAAAAATTTGAAATTGTTAAAACACTATCACCAATAATGATTAATCATAATAATTATAAAGGACGTAATTATAATTATGATTCCGATTATTTATCTTTATCTTTAGAATATCAACAAAAATTACAAACTTTAAATGAAATTTTACAAAAATGTAAAACAGATTATCAACAACAAACAAAAATATTAGTACAAGAATATGGCCATAAATATCAAAATAAGATAGAAACGATTCAAAAATTAAATGAAGACAATAAAGAATTAAATAATGAAGAAAATGAAACCAATCAAAAATAAATGAATCTTTAAAAAAATGTCTACAACAATATAAAGAACAATATGATAAAGAATATAGTTATCAGTTACAAATATTAAATCAAAATTTTCATCGAAATACATTTAATCTTACAAAAGAAATTGATGAAACACATGAAATATATCAAGATAAATTTGAAAAACTAGAACAGACAAAACAGCCAGCACAAGCGAATATATTATATTATCAGGGTCATTTTATATTGTGTATAGATGTTTCTATATTCACAAAAACTTCAGATAATGCCAATTTTCCTTGTCTCCAATGTATGACAAGTTTTAGAACTAAAGAAGAAATGAATAGACATTTGGAGAATTGCCAACAAAATGAAGCAGTCAGAAACACATTTCCAAAAGATGATTATTTAGAATATAATAAATGGTATTTTAAAAATAAAGTACCCTTTACTATTTATTGTGATTTTGAAGCATATAATGTTAATATGACACAAAATCACGAGACATCGGAGATGTCTTCCAGGGCTTCGCCCGATTGTGATAATTGTACGAGCCAAGCCCTAGAACCTTCGGTTTATAAATATGAAAAAAGTGCATCTGAACAAAGTAAAGAAAAATATTTATTTGAACAAAAACCATTATGTTGGGGAATGTACATTCATTCAAATTATCCTAATTTATTTAAATCAGAATATTTTCAATACTATGGTGAAGATAGTTCAGAAATGTTTACAAAGAAAGTAGAAGAATTACAAGGTCGCTTTTCACAATTGCTTGAAACAAATATACCAATGATGCCATTAACAGAAAAAGAAAAATTAAATTTTATTAATGAAACAAAATGTTATTACTGTGGAAAAGAATTTGCAAAAAATTATAAAAATGGCAGAGGTAGATATCTTGATAAGGTAAAAGATCATGATCATCTAAAGGGATTATATAGAGGTGCAGCACATAATTCTTGTAATCTTAATGCTAATAAATTTAAATATAACTTTGTTCCTCTTTATTTCTATAATGGTTCTAAATATGATTTCCATCTAGTAATGAAAGATTTATTTTCATCTAAAAAATTACAACAACAACAAATAAATGTACTATGTAAAACAGAAGAAGAATATTTTTCAATGCAATTAGGTTGTATTAGAATTTTAGATGCATTTAGATTTTTTACTCCTTATTCATTAGATGTTATGGGAAGAACTTTGAAATCTGAACAATGTAAAATATTAAATAAATATAATTTAAAACCTTTAAAAGGAATATTTCCGTATGAGTACATAACTGGAGATTTTAATTCTGTGAATAAAATTATGGAAGAAAAACAACTTCCTCCAATAAATAAATTTAAATCAACATTAAAACAATCACAATTATCTGACGAAGACTATGCAGAAGCTGAAAAGAATTGGAGAGAGTTAAATTGTAAAACAATGTATGATTATACAATGAAATATCTTCAGATAGATGTATTAATACTAGCTGATCTTTTCGAAAACTTTCGTGACATGTGTTTAGAATATTACGGAATAGATCCATGTTATTGTTATTCTACACCAGGTTTAACATGGCTAGAAGGATTAAAACATACTGGTGTTAAACTTAAACATTATAAAGAAAATACATATGATAAATTCTTATTTTTTGAATCTGGGATTAGAGGTGGAGTTTCATCAGTTTTAGGTAATCGTTATGTACAGTGTTACAATAAAAAAGTAAATCCTGATGATTATGGAATAATGAAACCTTTATCTCCAGAAGAAAGCGATCAGTTTATCAAATTGTTTAATCAAAATATACAAGGACTTATATCAAATGAAGATAGTCAAGCAGCAGTTGATGAAATCATGAGAGAAAACTATTTGTTATATTATGATTTTAATAGCTTATATTCTTCTTGCATGATACAAGAATTACCAACAGGTGAGATGGAATGGTGTAATATTCTAGATTATCAAAAAACATATGATGGAAATTATAATCATGGTTATATATATGAAGTTGATTTAGTATACCCTAATGAAAGAAAAGATAAAACAAAATATTTTCCTTTCTGTCCCGAAAACAAATTCCTAATATAGAAGATTTTTCAGATTATCAAAAATCTTAAATTCCTAAAAAATACAGACCAACAAAAAAACTTATGTTAACACAAAGCAATAAAGGAAAGTATGTTGTTGAAGGAAGAATGCTAGATTGGTATTTAGATCATGGAATGATTCTCACCAAAATACATCGAGAACTATTTTATCAAAAATCTTGGTGGTTAAAAAATTATATAGAGTTCAATATTGAAAAACGCAAAATAACTAAAAGAAATAAAGATGATTTTGGAAACGTGTTCTTCAAATTAATGAATAATGCATTTTATGGTAAGACTTTAGAAAATGTGCGTAATAGACAAAATATTGAAATAGTTTATGATAAAGATAGGTTTCAAAATTTAACAAGGAAACCTACATATAAAAGAACTACTAGATTTAGTGATGAACTATGTGCTGTACATTTACGTCGAATCAGCGTGAAACATGATAAGTTTAATTTTATAGGATTCACTATATTAGAATTAGCTAAACTGTTTATGTATAGATTTATATATGATTATTTAGCACCTGCTTATGGCAAAAACTATAAATTACACTTTACAGATACGGATTCTGTTTTCTTAGAATTAACAATACCGTATAATTCTACACTTGTTAAAGAAATAGATAAAATAAAAGATATCATTCATCCTTCTGATTTATGTAAAGTAAAAGATGAATTAGAAGGAAATGAAGATTTCATAACAGAAGCTATATTTTTAAAATCTAAATGTTACTGTTATGATACAACTAATAATATTAAAACACATAAAACATTAAAAGGAATTTCAAAGGCATCAGTGGCTAACCAAATAACATTTCAAGATTATAAAAATGCATTATTTAATAATGAAATAAAAACAGCATGTAATTATAGACTTAATTCAAAGAAACGTAAAATGTATTTAAAAGAAGAACATAAATTAGCATTAGATCCATTTGATGATAAAAGAAAAATTTTACCTGATGGAATAACTACTGAACCTTTCTAATTTTCTAATTTCTAAGATAGACAAATTTGATATATACATAAAAAAAATAAAATATTATAACACTATATTTGTATATTTTTATCACTCGGCAAACAAATCTTCGATGACTCTATCATGAATTTTTTTATCAATATTAATTGTAATGAAGCCATAATCTTTTGACCAAGCATTGTTACACGATTGTTTAAATTCATCTTTATTTCTTACACATAAATCTCTTAACAAATCACTTAAGTTTCTTGCATTTATTTCAAATAGTATAAATATATTTGCATTCTTTCTAATAACACTTCCGTCTAATGAATACATACTTTGTGTTAAATAAAAAACACTACAGTTGTTATGTCTACCTCTTGTGAAATAATTTCTCTGAACTGACTGATTTCTATCATTAACACAATCATCAAAAATTACACAATGTTTCATTGTTTTATCTAGTTTACTAGGATCTTGCATATTACCACTATCATCTATTAATTGTATCTTTATATGCTTATTTTTATTGGATTCAACTAACTGATTATTTTTTGCTGCTTCTTCACACCACGAGCTTATTTCTTCTTCATCTTCAGATTTTTCATATTATTTGAATAATGAAGCAATTGCTGTTTTTTAAGATTATTTTCAAATCCATATTTTAAAAATTGATAGACGGGTTGTTCTGCCGTTGTTGTATAAATTATAAGATTGTTATAATCCAAAAAATTTGGAGTCGTTAAAATTTTAAATAATAGATTTTCCACATCCTGATCTTCCACAAATAACTGACAAAACTTTATTAGATAAATTTGGATGATGATTAAATTTAAGTTTTTTTTTATTTAATGGAGGTAGTTCACTCATTTTTTAATAAAAAATTTTTATTTTTATTTTTTGTTTCTAAAGAAGAAGAAAATTAAACTTCTCTAGCTTCGCGTGGGAGTTTATACCTCTCGAACCAAAAGATCTATCATAATCTCTTCACCTCCAAAATTTATTTCTTGTCCTTTTTCATCAGTGATTCTAATGCCAATGTTGTTAATAGTTTTTCTTGTAATAGGAAAATATATTAATGTTTGTGGAATTACATTTAATCTATAACCAATGGGTACAGTAAAAGCTGGAAAACTGAATATTAAATTTGATAATTTACCATTTATATATCCACCTTCAATAATGTCACAATGTACAACAATTGAATTTATTTCAACTATTTTTGGAATCTTCTCACCTAAATGATAACCTTGACTATAGGTTTGTTTATTAAATCCTAATAGCTTTGACAATGATCTATCATGATTAAAGTCAACTTGATGATTTTCGTCTAAAGTAAGAGAAAATTTATTAACTGCCGGTTCAACTGCAAAATGTAATTGTTTCTTATCTTTAAATGGTATACCTAAATGTCTCTTAATTTCATTTGATATTGATTCAACTTCGTAAGAACCAGGAAGAAAAGTTAGTACTTTCCACGTTTTGCCTTTATCAGTAGAATATCTAAATTGATCATTCACATCTTTTATAACATTTTGAAGAGTGTTAAATGTAGAGAAACTAGTCAATGCAATTTGATAATTTTTATTTTGTTCCAAATGTAGAATGGGTTCTAAATTACAAGTGTGTGATGAAGTAGTTGTTATAATTTTTAACGTCGTACTAAATTTTGATGAACCCAAAATCTCTGTTAGATTTTCTAAATGATTATTAATTTTGTCTAAATCTGCTGAACACATTTTTTATTTAAAATTTTAAATAAATATTTTTTTATTAAATATTTTTTTTATAAAAAATTAAAAACAACAACATATTTCAGCTACACTTTTATAATCCTCTTCATTTAGAATCTTCTTTTCTAACGGTCTTTTCAATATAGCATGAATTTCATTGAAACTAGAATTATGTCCTTCTTTTATTGCAGATATTAAAATATTTAATCTATTTAGTAATTCTTGTGGATCATCTGGTAAGAATACAGTTGTTTCTGTTTTCTGTTTTTCAGATAAACCTTTTCCTACTTTAACTCCCGTTGATAATAAATTTTCTAATTGTTTATAACGTCTAAGAGATTTTACTGCACCAACTCTGTCTAACATAGCTTTATATTTTATGAGATCTTCTACAGCATAATTATTTAAATCTGCTCCTCTTAAAAGATTAACAAAATTTCTATCTAAATTAAAAGGAGATTTATCTGGTGAAAAAATTAACCTCGAAAAGGTTGAGGAAATATTTCTTTTTGTCCGAGATAAAATCTAGGTATTGTTTTTCCATCTATAAATGAAATAGAATGTTCAAATTGCATAGATTTTGGTAATTTCTTATTAATGTTTGATTCTAGTAATCCATAGTCATCTAATATAGTTTTGTGCTCTGGATCTGTTATATCAATTTGTTTATCATTATTTGTACTTTCTTTTTCAAGAGTTTTAAATGGTTTCATAGTTTTCTCAAAATCAGTTTTTACTTGCTCGGTTTGCTGCATTTTTTCAAACATATCAGATTGAATACCAGCTTTTATCATTCTATGTTGAAGATGATTTTCTTTCATAATATTTCTTTGTTTTATTAACTCTTCTAATTGTTTTATTCTTTTAAAATTATCAGCTCTAATTTTATCCATTTTTAAAATATAATATTTGAATTTTGTGGTAACATTGGAATACAGTAAAAACATTTTACTGAACAAATTATTTTTTTATTGCTTTGTTGTTTGACATCTTTTCGTTTAAAGTTTTCTCGTTTTAAGTTTTGTTTAATAAAGTTTTGCTTAAATTTTCGCTTAAAGTTTTTAGCTCTTCTAAAAAAATTTTGTCATTTTCTTCATTAGAAATTTTACCATCACTAGAAATTTTGCCATCCTGTCTATTCTTATCATCAACTTTTTCGGACTGTAATTGAAAGGATATTTGATTTACTTCATTAGCTATTTGATCAAATTTTTCAATCTCATCTAACGTAATAACATTATCATCACATACTCTTTGAAAGTAGTAATGTAGTTTATCATAGACTTCTTTAATATGTAAATGCTTAGTTTTTAATGATTTTCGTTTCTTAGTTATTAAAGATTTATCTAACATTGTAACAAGTGAAGTTGCAAAAACCCCCGTACCTGTTAAAGCTGTAGCAACTACTGGAATTACTAAAACACCTGAAGATATAACAATTGTTAAAGCACCTAAACTTATTGTTAAGAATATGCCAATTCCTTGTGTTACATTCTTAACTTTAGACCATCTCTTTCTTAACTTTTTATAATGCTCTAATCTTAATAATAATTGAGATTCCTTATCTTTCATATAGCGTACTCTATCTTTGTGTTTTTCTTTGTTCATCTTTTCGATGTTTATCTTTTCAATGTCCATTAAAGTAGAACTACGTTCATATGATAACGAAGGATATATTCTTGCGGTTTCTTCCACTTTTGTTTCATCCACTTTTGTTTCTTCCATTTTTAAAGAAATATTATTAGTCACATGATATATTTTAAAAACCTGAAAGATGGATAAAATTCATGAATTTGAAATTCTCAACTTTTATGATTTTCGGTGTCATGGAACGGTCATGATTTAAGCGAGAAAATTGTTATTCACAAATTTGAGATTCTTAACTTTTCTGATTTTCGGTGTCCTGGAACGGTCACGATTTTGGGAGTAAAAATTGTAATTCTCAAATTTGAGATTACGTGATATTTTGAGACCGGCTAAATTTTCAAAAAAATCAAAATTTATGAATTTAGGTCTTCATAACCTGAAAAAGGGTTCAAATTCATGAATTTATGTCGTTTTTAAAAATACCATTTTTTGAAAAAATGGTACTTTTTGAATGGACTAAATTCATGTATTTAGGTCTTAAAAACCTGAAAAAGGGTCTAAATTCATGAATTTATGTCGTTTTTAAAGATACTATTTTTTGAATTTTATGGTGTCCTGGAACGGTCTTTTGCCCATTACTATTGTTAACAAACAGAAAAAATTCTGTGTGGGTCAATTTGCCCCATTTGATTCCATCATTTAATTCTTTTGGAAAGATTTCAATATCGCGTAAATCGATCTGCTGAAGTTCTTCAACTACATCTTCTGGCTGTGTTTGGCTATCTTGTTCAAAAGCTATCTGAGATGTTGGATAATCTATACCTGCTATGTGCGATTCTTTTATCACTGATTCTATCAGATCGTCTAGGTCTTGATCGCTTGTTAGAATTTTCTTGACTTTCTTCTTTGTTGTGGCAATTTTAGCTTTCTTCATTTTAGTTTTCTCTTCCATCCCTTTCATCCAATCAAGCTCTCAATATTTTTTTTTGAATTTGAGGTATATACTGCTTTTGTATTTCACAGAGCAATAATCTCTATGATTATTGCTTCCATAATGCATGCTATTGTGCAGCTTTCTATGTCTACAGGTTAAGAATTCCCACAATCAAGTCGTTCACCATAATTACCTAGAATATTACCTAGAAAAGCATCTCTGGATTTCGCCTTCAGGTGTGAAGAATTTTCTAATTGATTGCAATCGCTCACTTAGCTTTTCTGCGGCAATTATTGTCTGTTAGTGCGCTCATTGAGGGCAAATATTTTGTTGAATGATCCCAGCTTCGATAATGATCACTCTTTGTACGTACTAGGCGCAGGTACTAGCTATAGTTCTACCGTGTATGATGCTTGTAGAAAGAACCTTTTGATTGCCCAACGTGACTGCCCAACATATGCATGTATTTTGTAGTGAGATAAATCAACCACGTCCAAGTAACTATCAATCGGTGTTGAGCTAGAGCGTTTCTTTGGATGATAAACAGAATTTTCCTCTTGTTGCTTTCGTCATTATTATGTAGAATGTGATCAACTAAATACATTGCATTCCTTTAGCTAGATATTCTGCCTATTTTTTTACTGCAATCTTTCCATTGCTTATGTATTCTATCATAATCCGTCAAACATCACTTTGGTTGTGTTAAAATACATTGACCTTATATCATGTTGCTCAGAATTTTGTGAAAATTAGACAGCGCGTTATGGTGACAACCATTCACTATTCCAAAATATATCAAACACCAGAAATCATACCATTTAAAAGAGCATCAAAATTCAGTATAACCACCTCGTCGATGTTTTGACTTTCCACTTCAAATGCGAGATGCTGGAATATAATATTCTGCATATCCCTTTATGTGATGCAACAACGCATAACAGGAATATGCTTGCAAAATAAAGGCTATTCAGATATATGCGCATTCAATTACGCTACCATTTGTTTGTGTTCATCCTCCATGAGATAAATAAAATTTTCCATTGTTTTCTTCACCGACCGACTATTGCTATTATGCAGCCTGAAAATTGACGCATCCGCATCAATTTGCTTCTAGAAATTGTATGCTTTCTATCTCTATAAATTTGAATCTCAATAATCATGTAAAATTTACCATAGCATGGTGACCTGTCATGTTTCACGATGGAAAAATGTTAATCAATAATTTGTGAAATATCCATATGAAATATCAAGATGCAGACTTCAAGATATCAGTGTTTAGAGGTAATTATGAGAGATATCCGTGTACAGAGGTAATTTTGGAAATTGTCAACCTCTTCTGAAATATATCTATAGCATGCATTATAATTATGATTTATTTCGGTCTTAAAGGATACCCATTTTAACTATATTACGATATTCAATGAAGATATATTACCTTTCAAATGACAGCCTAAAGGTTGGTCTATGCTTACCTCTGTAGCTCTGTAGAGTTAAATACATATTTATGAAAACTCTGCAGAGGTTTTATCTACAGAGCTCGCAGAGTACTCAGTAGGCTCTGTAGAGAATTATCGATCAGACTCGGTTAGGAAGGGTGTTTAAACTTCTACCGATGTTGGTAGACTGTATACGAATATCATATGGAGGCACGACGTGACGACGATATTGAGGTTCTTTTCACCTTAAGGCTTTATCTGAGAAGCAGAAAGCGTATACGCTCAGTATATATGAGACAATTTTTGAGTCAGCGAATACACCGTGGACAATATAAAATGTTGATTCCTGATCTGATTGATGATAAACACATGTTCTTCAACTATTTCCGTATGTCAAAATCCAGGTTTCAAGATTTACTGAATCGTGCGAGCCCTCTCATTACCCATGAAAGAACTCATGCACAACCAATTGGAGCTGCTGAGCGACTTTGCTTGACTATACGGATTTTAGCCAGCGGCGATTCTCAGGCAAGTATGGCCATAAATTACAGAATCAGCAAATCATCTGTTTCCAGAATTGTTAAAGAGACGTGTGCAGCGATATGGGAAACTTTACACCCAGATTTTCTCGCGCCTCCAACAAAAGAAAAATTCATGGAAATTGCTGAAGATTTTTGGAAAATATGGAATTTCCCTAATTGTATGGGATCAATCGATGGTAAACACGTAGAAATTATCGCCCCACCCAATTGTGGATCTCTATTTTACAACTACAAGAAGCATTATTCAATCATTTTGATGGCTGCGGTCGATGCAAAGTACCTGTTTACATACGTGGATATTGGTGCATATGGACACTGCAGTGACAGTACTGTTTTCATGGAATCAACTTTCGGTAAGACCATCAGTGATATGACGATTTGTGTTCCAGAACCCCCCATGAATGCAACTTTGTCGATTATCAATAAAAGTCAATACTATATCATATTTCTATTCAACGACATAAATCAGTTGTTGCTGATATTCTCATACACTTTAGCAATATTAAAATAAGAAGATTCTCCTGTATCACTCATCGAAGTGTTCATATTCTGCAACTCAGTAAATACCGGTCTCTCCAAAGCAGATGACTGTTCAGCTTCAAAAAGCAAACGTTGAATATTCATCTTGACTTTTGCTTTCAATACAGGATTGAATCGTTTCAATGATGCGGCGACACTTTTAGCTGAAATGAAAAGAAGTCAAAGTTATGATGTCAGACAATAAAGACATTCGGCAGGACCCTAAGGTTGATGCAATAAATACTTCAAATTCTGTCAGATGACAATTTTACCTCATTTAACATAAAACGCAAATAAAAATTTACGTTATTGAAGCACTAATATTAAAAAATATATCAAAAAATCAAAACTTTAAATTCGATCAGCGCGTTTTTTCGATTTATACGTTATAATTGATATATTTATTCTGTGCATCACTCACCATAAATCAAGTCTTCGTCGTCAGCAGCTTCTCTATCCTCATCTCGAGATTGCAAGAATTTGAGAATTGCTTCATCAACCGATGCGGCGGTTGATTTGCGCCTCCCCACTGTAACAGTTTTAGCAGTTTCCGGTGACACTGAAAGTGGCATGGAAACTGAAGCTGTAAAGTCTTTTGTTTCAGATTGGTCGGGAAAATCTAGGTATACACTATCTTGTGATGCCGATTCACGCTTGTTTGTAACAGTTTTTCTTCGCTCGCTACAGTTATCCAAGAAGGACATGAGCTCATAATAAGCCCATCGAATCGGTTTCGAAGATCCGCTTCCTGACCTCGTCTCAGTTTCCTTTTTTTCTTTATCTGACGACGAGTATCGCGTAGCCCGCTCCATTTTTTCTTACACTCTCCGGGCTCATATTTAATTCCTTCGATATTGTAATCCATGAGTTCCATTTTTTGATGGTGTCTCGGTAATCTTGACTTTTCAAATTCCACAAATGTTCATGCCTTTGGACGGCGCAGATAAGTTCCTCACTTGGGTCACTGGACTCTCTCATCTCAACTCATGAAATGACTGCGCTTTCTCTGCAGAGGTTGTCGGTAGAAGTTCAACGCTGTTCAACACGTTAACGATGTCTGCAGCGTGCGATCGATAATGGTGTTTTTACTCTGCAGAGATTGCTAAAATATCGTTTAACTATTTCATCTGTGACCTACATTCTGCCGAGTTAAACGAGATTTGGTTGTCATAGTTTCCAAGCTCTGTAGAGTCTGCAGAGCGGAAGTATAAACCAACCTTAAATCGTCGGCGCGTAGCGCCAGACGATTTAGGCTGATCATTTGAAAGGTAATATATGCATTGTTACTGAACTTAAAATCTATGACATCAAAAATTCAAGATTTTGATCTCCAAAAGACTCAAATCTATGATAATTTTCTACATAGCCAATGCAGTTCAAAACATTAAAGCACATTAAGCTTGAGATATCTACGAGTCCAAATTGTGGATCATAGGAATCACTTCAATGTTATTTTCACTGGGAATGCGAAGGTGGATGGTGAAGTGTTCCTGCCTAAATGGTATTACATAGCAAATTAGACGGCCTTAATTCTGCGATTAAGGACGTCTAAATTAGACGGTGATGATGTTACCTTCTTTCATTTTATTCGAGACAGCTCTGAAGATAATCTCCAGCAAGAGCTAAGTAGCATTGATGGATGGTCCTCCGATATTGGCTTGCCTCTCAATAAAAATAAGTGTTTTGTAATGGACATTGTAACAAAAAAGAATCTGGTTTTGTCTGATGTTTATTTTCCAGATGGTAATGCCTTGTGTCAGGTCTCATGCATTCGCATTCTGGGCGTTACTTTTTCTAGTATCATGAAGTGGAATTTGTAATTGGATGATTTGGTTATGAAAGCGAGGAGGAGACTTTATGTCATGTACAATCTTAAGAGATCGAGTTGCCCTGCTACCCTTATGTACAGATCATATGCCGCTTTTATTCGCTCCATATTTTTATTTGCTTATCCAGTTTATTGCAATGCATCGGACTATCTTTTTAATAAAATAATGCGCTTGGAGAAGAGAGTGTTTAGGATAATCAATTCGAATGAGTTTCCTTCATTCATCGAAGTTGCCACAAAGATGTGTTACAAAGTGATTTCATCAATTGAAGGGTCGACATCTCACCCCTTGTCTGTTATGTTCCAACCACATCATTGTTGACTAATTCGTTCTCAGTGCACTTTGCGTCCACCATTCGCAAAAGCTGAACGCTTTCGTTGTTCATTTATAAAATATTGTTATCTATGATCTTGTACTTTTGTAATGCGTTCACCGACTGTAACCATGTGAAGCAATAAAGATATCACTTTGTATATAAAGAATAACACCAAGGTATTCATGATGACCCGATATATTTCGCCGGTTCTAGACGTGGGACACACCGGAATGAATGCTGACAGAAGCGTAGTGAACATCATTATAGGTTAACACGTGACAAGAAGTAAAAATGAATTCTAAGGTAGAAAATAATGTCAATGCGGATACTACTGATAGACAGAGTGCAGAGTAATACATATAAAAGCACAAAAAAGGGAGAAAGAAGCTAAAGAAAACACCAGAGAAGTCACCAAGGCAGCAGTAAGCTAATGACAGTTTCTTTTTGAATGCACAAGTCAGGTTGTTTTACACTGATAAAAAGTGCTTCCAAGACACACAAATGCAGTCTTCCGCGACATCTCCTCAACACAGTAAAGCATGACTTGGCTTTGATGGGGTACATTGCTGTAAATTACGAGTGATGGCGCTTGCAGCTTTGGAACGTCGGTCCCCGTTCAGCAACCACCGTGGCACATGCTCAGAAATCCATTGAGATAGTCTCCTCTCTGTCCGACCGACATACTTGCTACCGCAAGTACAGTTGAACTGGTACAGTACGTTAGATTCGGCGTCCAATGGGATTCTATCTTTGGGATTCTGGCACAAGAGTGGTTTAGTCACTGGAACCACCCGCAGCTCCACGGTAGAGTAAACCGCGCTTACGTCCTGTCTTAGTTGCCGTTTGATGTAGTTGTTCAACACATCTCCTTTGAATGGGACCCGAAGTGTGATGATCTTCTTCTTCGGTCCAAACTGTGGATCATGGGAGCGTAAAATACTATGGCTGTCGATAAGGCTCTGAGGGTAACCGTTGAGAAGAAGCGTACGGCATATAAATTCTTTCTCGCGAGGTAAAGCTGTTGGAGAACAGATACGGTTCACACGGCAAAACAGAGTCTTGATAACACCAATCTTATACGACAGGGGAGCGAAACTTTTGAAGTGCACGTAGAGACCAGACCATGAAGGCTTGCGGTAAACCGATAGATCCAGAGAACCACTCTTGCTGCGACTAACTAGAACATCGAGGAATGGCAGTTTTCCGTTAAGCTCCATCTCACAAGTAAGAGTTAAATTTGAATGGATGCTATTGAGACACTTGATGAGAATGTCCACACAATGTCCTCATCTCTACAAATTACAAACACATCATCCACGTAGCGAGCATACAGTCTGCAGTGTTTGCGGATGCTGTTAGATACTTTCGATTCCAGGTATCCGAGGAAGATATTGGCGAGTACCGGGCCCAAGGGACTGCCCATCGCGATACCATCAATTTGAAGGTAGTATTTCTCGTTAAAGAGAAATTGCACATTTGATACGGCCAATCTCAACAGGCGCTTGAGACCTGAGAATGGGACAGGAAGTTGAAGTCCATGGATCAAAATGATTTCTTCTATAATATCAATAGTATCCAACAATGGGACATTCGTGAACAACGATACAACATCGTAGGAAGCCATCACGTTACCATCCTGGATATTAAATTCTCGTAAATCATCGGCAAATGTAAAAGAGTCTTTTACCGTATGACCACTTACTGCCTTCTCCACAGGCCTCAAGATCGAAACCAACCATTTAGCCAATTTGTGTTGAGGTGATCCACATATACTTAAGATCGGGCGTAGGGGAACTGCTTGCTTATGGATTTTCGGTAAACCATACAAGCGAGGAATCTTCGATCCTTGAGGCTTTACCAAATTGAAAGTTGATTCGGAAATGACGTTTTCGCTGACGAATTGTTTCAGAGCTTTCACAATATCATTCTCCAACTTAGCGGTATTATCAATCTGCTTGTCACATTGCTGAAATTTCGTTGGATCGGCCAGATTATCAGTGTAAAACAACCTGACTTGTGCATTCAAAAAGAAACTGTCATTAGCTTACTGCTGCCTTGGTGACTTCTCTGGTGTTTTCTTTAGCTTCTTTCTCCCTTTTTTGTGCTTTTATATGTATTACTCTGCACTCTGTCTATCAGTAGTATCCGCATTGACATTATTTTCTACCTTAGAATTCATTTTTACTTCTTGTCACGTGTTAACCTATAATGATGTTCACTACGCTTCTGTCAGCATTCATTCCGGTGTGTCCCACGTCTAGAACCGGCGAAATATATCGGGTCATCATGAATACCTTGGTGTTATTCTTTATATACAAAGTGATATCCATCAAAGGCGTTTTCAAAATAAAGATATCATTATTATTATTATTATTATTATAAATTCCGAAGAACTAAAAACCCAAGAAAGATGGAAGACATTTCAGAAACATTCGCGAAGTTAATAATGGAAGGGAAAGTAAATGCTGCATTGAACTATCTAGATGATGAAGGTTCAGCGGGTCTTCACGATATTACACCTGAAGTCGCTAGCATTTTGAAATCCAAGCATCCACCAGCGGCAAAAATTGAGAAAAATTCTCTTTTGAACGGACTTATCGATCGAAATCCTGACTTTATATATGAATCAATAGATGAACAACTTGTGATGAAAGCGGCAATGAAAACAAGAGGTTCGCCGGCCCTTCAGGAATGGATGAGGAAATATTTAGAAATATTAAGTTGAAAGAACTTTTCGGTCATCGGCAAAGAGTTGAGAGAACAGATAGTAATTATGACGAAAGAACTTCTAAAGACAAACTTCTATCCATCTTTTCTCGAGAGCTTTGTTCCATCTAGACTTATACCGCTAGACAAAAATCCCGGAGTTAGGCCCATCGGCGTTGGAGAGGTGTTGAGAAGGATAGTTGGAAAGATGATCGTATGGACAATGGGTGAAAGCATCAAGAAATCAGCAGGGCTCTTCAAAAGTCAGCGGACATAAAGCAGGCACGGAAGCGGCGATCAAGGCAATGAACAACAATACCATGAAGAAGAAACTGATGGTGTGTTACTAATTGACGCTAATAATGCTTTCAATACAATGAACAAGCAGGTTGCACTACATAACATTCGCGTACTTTGTCCTGATAATTCTAATTATTTGATCAGTACCTACAGGGCGGCAACGAGATTATTTGTAAGCGGTGGAGAAGAGATTTTGTCTGAGGAAAGTACAACTCAAGGGGATCAGTAGTAAGCAAAACTCCACTTCTGGACCGCGCAAGATGGCCGCCATCGCTGCGTCCCCCCCCCCTCTGGCACGGCAGAGTGTCGTGGTCGGCCGCCGTGGTGCTTCGTGTCTGAGTCCCCCCCCCCTCTGGAACGACAGAGGTTGTGGTCTGTCGTGGTGTGCCGGCCAGGTGGGTCCACGTTCACAACATGTTCGCTGACGTCCCCCCCCCCTCTGCAACAACAGAGTGTGAGACTCGGGTGAGTTGGTCCGACCGCCTGGTTGACGTGGGCGACCTTCTAGGTTGACGTGGGCGACCGCCAGGATTAGTCTTGAGGCTATAGTGTGTGATGTTTTTGGTGCAATCTGCTGAATGTTGGGTTGTAAAATGGGTTGTTTCGAGTGGAAGGAGTGGTCGGATGAGAAAACGGAGGTCAGATTCGGATTCAGCGTGAAATTCTGCATCGGTAGGGTGAGTTTCAAGGCAATCGGTGAGAAAAAATTTTCAACATTTTTCGAAAAACGACAGAGTTAGAATTTGGGACGTTTTGGTGTGTAGCGCCCAAACGAAGCATCGGATGAGAAAACGGAGGCCAGATTCGGAATCTACGTGAAATTTTGGGTTAGGAAGGATGTTTCCAGCGAAATCGGAGAGAAAAAATTTTCGGCTGACGTCCCCCCCCCTGGACAGCTTGCTTCTAGTGGACGGATTTTGTCGTGCGATAGCTCGTTTGAAAGCTAAGAGTGAGACAAATTCAGTGAAAGAATCGGCTTGTTCCTATCTGTCTTCGTTCAAAAGTTAGAGCGGTTACAAGATTTTAGGTCGGAGCTCTCTCACCTGAAAAAATCCTAAGTGTCAGAGTGACTTTGTATGGGTAAAATTTTGAAAATTTTCCAAAGTGTGGAATTTCGACCTGGGACCGTCACCAAAACATTTTTCATCAAATTTCACTGACCCCCCCCCCGACAGCAATCTTCTAACTTTGGTTCTAGTGGACGGATTTTGTCTTACAGCTACTCGTTTGAAAGAGGAGAAAAAACTGCTCGACAACATTTTTTGTTGCGAGTCAATCGGACCAGCCGTTCACAAGTTAGAGCGGTTACAAGATTTTAGGTCGGAGCTCGCTCACCTGAAAAAATCCTAAGTGTCAGAGTGGCTTTGTATGGGTAAAATTTTGAAAATTTTCCAAAGTGTGGAATTTCGACCTGGGACCGCCACCAAAACATTTTTCATCAAATTTCACTGACCTCCCCCCCCCGCGGACAGCTAGCTTCTATCTTGGCTTCTAGTGGACGGATTTTGTCGTGCAATAGCTCGTTTGAAAGCTAAGAGTGAGACAAATTCAGTGAAAGAATCGGCTTGTTCCTATCTGTCTTCGTTCAAAAGTTAGAGCGGTTACAAGATTTTAGGTCGGAGCTCGCTCACCTGAAAAAATCCTAAGTGTCAGAGTGACTTTGTATGGGGAAAATTTTGAAAATTTTCCAAAGTGTGGAATTTCGACCTGGGACCGTCACCAAAACATTTTTCATCAAATTTCACTGACCTCCCCCCCCGGACAGCTAGCTTCTATCTTGGCTTCTAGTGGACGGATTTTGTCGTGCAATAGCTCGTTTGAAAGCTAAGAGTGAGACAAATTCAGTGAAAGAATCGGCTTGTTCCTATCTGTCTTCGTTCAAAAGTTAGAGCGGTTACAAGATTTTAGGTCGGAGCTCGCTCACCTGAAAAAATCCTAAGTGTCAGAGTGACTTTGTATGGGTAAAATTTTGAAAATTTTCCAAAGTGTGGAATTTCGACCTGGGACCGTCACCAAAACATTTTTCATCAAATTTCTCTGAACGAGGGGGGGGGGTCAGTGAAATTTGATGAAAAATGTTTTGGTGACGGTCCCAGGTTGAAATTCGGAAGTTTTAAATTTTTCAAAATTTTCACCACACTGGAGCTCTCACACTTAGGAATTTTTTCACTTGTGGCATGTTACATGGACATGTGCTGGCGGACCAACTTCCCGTGGTCATATGAGAATGGTTCAGGTGTCATATTGTAAAGAATGATGAGACGAATCGTTTGCAACAAACCGCATGTCGCTACGATGAATACTTTCGGAGATAGAGCCATTTTAAGTTTTCTTCCGAGCATATATAAACCCCCGACAACGTAAGTCTGATCACTTCATCGAAAGACGAGGTAAGCGACGGTCGTCGCTCTGAGCTCCCGATATCGGGTGCAAAGGACTCTATCTTTTGAAGTAGGCAAGCTATCTTGCTACTTCAAAGTTTGTATGATAGAGTTTGATAGTGTCTTTACTACTGATAAAATTTTTTAAAAGTAGTATGTGTAGTAAAATGCGGAATTTTTTAAAAATTCTTAATTTTCAGTTTTTTCAAAGTTTTAACATATAGACTAAGGTTTTCAAGTATCCTGAGTTCAAATCTGCTATCAGATTTGAAATTTAACTAAGTCTAAGGCAGCTTTGAGGGGTTAGATCCCAGCTACTGATCACTACCTTTGACTCGGCGTTCCTGTTACCACTTCGGGGCAGTGACAATGATGTCTTCAGCTGTAAAGAGCGGGTATCGGGGAAGATCTCTCACTTCCCTAGTGATCGGTACAAGGCCTTCGGGCTGTCGACGGGATCGAGTGCCACTCACTACACTCTTTAGGAATATGACTGTACTACATGATTCCAAACTTATACAAATTTCATTATCTTACAGCTAACGATAAATCTAACATGGCAAACGACAGAAACAGAAAATACCATATCAAAATGTGCTCTTGTGGGCGAGTTAATCGCAGTGCGGACGCCAAAGCTCATGTGAAGAAGGCGGGCACCGGCCACATGATTGTCTTGAATAGGGTTGCTTGCGTGAAGTGTAGAGTGCTGAAGGGTGATGAGGATGAGGCGCGTTTTTACAGAGTGCATGCTGACTGTAGTGGTGGTTTAGTGACTGATTTGAGATTTACGCAGTTGATTGTGGAAGAGAGGGAGCGAATGTTGGCGAATGTTGCGAATGTTGTTGAGAATGTTGTTGAGAATGTTGTTGAGAATGTTGTTGAGAATGATGAGTTGGCGAGAGCGGTTGCGTCGTTGGAGGGTGAGATTGAGCAGCGGAAGAGAGTGCTTGAGAGTGATGATGAGGATGATGTGGATTTAGATAGGGAGCGTGTGAGGAAGCGTGTGAGGAAGTTGAGCTCTTCGTCATCGGAGGTGTCCAACATCGTCATCACCGACCCCCCGAAGAGCTCATCTTCCCCAAAAGTGAAGAGTGGTGGGATTCGTATGCAGTCGGCGAGGTGGTTGAAGGATGAAGAGAAGAGGCATGTTTCGCAGCAGATGGCGCATGATTTGTTAGTGAATAAGTTTGAGAGTTTGAAGAAAGTGAAGGATGAAGTTGTGAAGGAGTTGGATGAGTTGAAAAAGAAGGATTTGAAGTCGAAGGAGGTGGCGGATGAAAACATTAGAATGAGGCGTTGTGTGACTGATTTGAAGAATAAGACGCGAGAATTGGAAGAGAAGAATGATGCGTGTGAGAAGAGGGCGAGTGCTGCGGAGAGAAGAATGAGAGATGCAGAGGCGAAGTTTGAGGAGATGATGAAGGAGATGAGTGTGTTGAGAGCGAGGAATGTTGAGTTGGAGAGGACTGTGGCTCGGCGGGGTGATGAGAGGCAGGCGTGTGAGAAGTTGGAGCGCATGAGGATGAGTGGGAACGTGTGAATGAGGATCGTTTGTTTGAATTTCACATCCCTATTCGGGACAATCATTTGGCCGGCGAAGTACTCGTAAACCAGAATTTAGACGAATCCATCCTATGCTACAATGGTCATCCCACGAAAAAAATGCCTCCACGCCAGCTTACGAATGCGCGGCCATCTCCACAAATTTTCGATTCGGAAACGCGCGAGACTACCTAAGGATGACTAACTTGGTAAGTGAAAAAGTAAATAAGATAGTATATCCTATTCTAATACATATCATTTTCATTGCAGATCTTTGCCCGCCTTCACCACCCCATCACGTCACTCCCGAGAACGAACCATCGGCTCTCTTAAGGGCCACCTAGGGGCAAGACATGATAGAACCTCCACGCGGTTTGCCCTGGGCAGTCTTCGGACTGGCGAATACTATCATTAAGTTGAATCTGCTATCAGTCAACTTGAACGTTGCGTCGCGTTAGAGGGGTATATAAACCACTGCCTCTAATTTCATTTCATTTCAATCATGCAGACGCCGAACAGTCAAGTCAGCTCTCCTCGCGGACCGCAGTTAAGGCCGCGAAATTTATTTGAGGAGTTCGTCAGGCTAGAGGAGCAAGACAGAGTCCACAATAATCTTGCTCGGATTGGCAATCCGATGACAGCAACTGCTGTCAATCCAACGGAATGGCGCTACATTCCAATTTTTAGTCATGTGCCAGTTAGTGTGGAAGTCGACAGTGCTACCAAAGAGAGAGTCTTTGACTCTCTCAGCAGAATTGGTAGGCTGTAGGATGACGCTACTCCCGAGAACGAACCATCGGCTCTCTTAAGGGCCACCATGGGGCAAGACATGATAGAACCTCCTCGCGGTTTGCCCTGGGCAGTCTTCGGACTGGCGAATACTATCATTAAGTTGAATCTGCTATCAGTCAACTTGAACATTATGCAGTCGATTGCTATCCCTGAAGCATTCTGATTCGCTGTTGAGCAATTCATTGTTGAAAACCCTATATAAACCAGAAGATTGTAGCGCTTCTCATTCAATTTGAAGTCACGATGGAAGCGACATCTACCGACAACATTCCCGTCTTCACCGATGAAGACAACGCCATTCCCGAGTTCGTCATCCTCGACGAGTGGGATGAGGCGGATGAGAAGAAGGGGAAGATCAAGAGGATCGTTTGGACGGATGAGGTGTGGACTCCAAATACCACTCGCATCCGAAAGGTGCCAGATGCACCAGTACGACCTCGGCGGTATAGGGTCTATGACAACCTAACCGTCATACCCATTGACTATTCAAGCCAATAGTCATCTTGTTACTCCCGAGAACGAACCATCGGCTCTCTTAAGGGCCACCATGGGGCAAGACATGATAGAACCTCCTCGCGGTTTGCCCTGGGCAGTCTTCGGACTGGCGAATACTATCATTTAGTTGAATCTGCTATCAGTCAACTTGAACGTTGCAAATGAAGTTCGGTGTAATACTTCCTTTCGACGGGCGTTCCTGTAAAGGGCGGCGGTGAAACCCGTAGCTATGTATACCGCAAGGGACATTCGGCAATGGTCAATCTTGTTAAACCTCTCTGCGTCATGTTTGCAAGTGATTGCCTCTGTCTCAACGTAGTATGCATTCGCGCCAGGGCGACATTTAGCCAACTGTCGAAGGTTGCCTAAAACTTTCCATTGCATACGTTATGAGAACCATGAGTTCTACCTGTCTCTATCAATGAGACGAATTGATGAATGGAATGAAATGGGAGGACACTCACGCGCCACACGCAACATAACACACTTCTCTCTTCCGTAGTCTAACAAGCTCTTTACATATGGATCGCAGTCGATTGCTATCCCTGTATCAGAAGTGTAAGCTATCTTAATTTATTTGACACTATTTTATCTACCATCATCGTCCATATGAAATGTTTTAAGATTTACAAGTTAGACTAAGCGTGCTACTATTTCCAAATGAAAAAGTATACATGGTTAAATCATCCACTTAAGCCCATCCGTAGTCTAACAAGCTCTTTACACATGGATCGCAGTCGATTGCTATCCCTGTATCAGAAGTGTAAGCTATCTTAATTTATTTGACACTATTTTATCTACCATCATCGTCCATATGAAATGTTTTTAGATTTACAAGTTAGACTAAGCGTGCTACTATTTCCAAATGAAAAAGTATACATGGTTAAATCATCCACTTAAGCCCATCCGTAGTCTAACAAGCTCTTTACACATGGATCGCAGTCGATTGCTATCCCTGTATCAGAAGTGTAAGCTATCTTAATTTATTTGACACTATTTCATCTACCATCATCGTCCATATGAAATGTTATAAGATTTACAAGTTAAACTAAGCGTGCTACTATTTCCAAATGAAAAAGTATACATGGTTAAATTATTCACTAAAACCCCATTCAAGTAAGTCAGTATGAAAGCAAAGATAATACGAAATAAACATTTATTATGGCATGTATTTCAAAAGGTCTTCATCGTCAATATCGTCCCAGAGTCTGGCTTCACATAGATCACAAAAAAAATTGAGCTGCTTTAAACGTTCTTCTGCAGCGTCCCTCACTTTCTCAATGTACGCCCACTCCGCCACGGTTCGCGGTTGGGAGTTAGGGGTGTACCACTCCCATATTTGATGCAAGTGCGACTTGCTGGTCATCTCCATCACCCCTTCGGCATCATATTGTAAATATTTCCACCGTATGCCTGTTAGGTCGGGCAACTCCTCTTCATCCTCCTCCGATAATGATAACTTTCGTATATTGTCGAGATTGTATGTCTTCTCCACCTTCGCCTTTCTTGGTGCATTTGGTGTAACGAGCACCTTTGCTGATGTATATGGAGAGGAGAACTCCAATGCGGTATTTGGTGTTGTTGGAGGACTTGTCATGTTGTCTTTGAAATGCTGACTTTGAATAATGATAACTTTAACATTTTTCCTATTCTTAAGTATACACAAGCAGCCAATCAGAATGAACATCCAATGAATGAAGAGGATGAAAGTATATAAGCAAAGTGACATTCAGGTCATTTCATTTAATCTGTGAATCATACAAGTGACGAACGCACGATCTCTCTCTTTGACTATTATTTGAGGTGTACAAGTGAACTGCTATCTCGTGAATTCCAAATTTGAGTGAAGTCTCTATCTTGTAGAAGTATCAACCTTAAACTTGATTTCGTTGAAATGGTAAGTTGAAAATTTCCTCTCTCATCTCCCTCAAACGTGTGACTAATAGCATCTTCCTCAATTTCAGGCATCAACTTCATCACCAACGCCCTCTCTTCTCGAGGAAAGTTTAGAGTTATTGAGTCAAGGTAGGTTGTAACACTACACTGAGGCTTGAACAGAGATGAAAGAAATGATTTCTCTTTCAGGTGATGTGAGTTCCAGCTCAGGACTCTCGCGGCAAGGCAACGAGTGGGAATGTGCCGACTGCGGACATATGTTTACAAGGAAGCACAGTCTCCTTCGACACATCAAACAACGTGTGTGTCAACGCAAAGCGGCGTCAATCTCCGGAGGTGAAGTTGATTCTGACGATGACATCTCCTTTCCTTGCGATTTGTGCCCTCTTTCTTTTGATAGTCACTTTCAGCGATCTTCGCACAGACTTCAACACACGCATGCAAATGATCACTACACCAACGGTACCTCTACCATCTCCCTCATTAATGTTTCACATAATAATTTAGTACGCGACTACTGCATGGAGTCCAATACTCAAATTGTAGATTTTCCTGAGTGGCTCCTTCAAAATTCTAACATTATCGAAGCGCTCTTCAATAATTTAGACAATTTTAGAATGAAGGCGCTCATCTACCTTAAACTAAAATATATTAAAATAGATTTTCAAACGGGTCAAGTGACGGAGAGAATACAGTTTCATGTTCCTTCCTCTTCCGCAACCGAAGTTGTAGACTGCGAGTCTTGGCTAAATTTTCACATTCAATGTTTAAAATCAAATGTAGATAAATTCAATCAACGCGACAGCGCTCTCATTTTTGATGGTGTGGACTCAGCCATATTCAAAATTTCCCTATTAGAAAGTCATGCAGCTCGAGGCACATTTAAACTTCCAAAAACGTTGTATAATAAGAAAGCTGTCATCAATGTTGATTGTAAATCACAGTGTTTCAAATATGCAGTCCTATCCATCCTTCACTATAATGATATCAACGCGCATCGAGATCGCACCTATAGCTATAGACAGTGGGAGGATGAACTAGACTTTGAAGGTTGTGATAGTAACAACATGAAAATCAAAGATGTAGAAACGTTCGAAAAACATAATAAGATTAAAATTGTCGTTCACGTGTGGGAGAAGGGGTTGAAGGGTGCCCGCTATAATTCACGTTCAACTTGTTATGAACGTGTAGTCAACCTCTTATTAGTAAAACAAGATGATAGCGAGGAATGGCACTACTGTGGTATTCCCAAAATCTCTCGCTTGTACACTCACTTGGGGCACTCTAAAAGAGGTGAACATTTTGTATGCGACCGCTGCATCCGCTCATTTTGGAGTAAAGATAAATTTGAAACTCACTATGAATGGTGCAAGCGAGGTAAATTACAAATGGAACGCATGCCCAAAGATAAAATATTTTCACATAGGGATAATGGTGACGAATTAAGTCCCCTGCGTGTCATTTACGCAGACATAGAATGCTACATTGATGATATCATCCACAAGCCAGCAGCCATATCCTGCTATGAAGTATGGCATGACCACTTTAGGAATAGACAAAACAAAATGCATACTTGGCAAGGTGAAGATTGCATTTCAAAATTTCTAGAATTTCTCGATAAAGCTGCAAAATTTCAACAATCATATGATTCCCAATTGCAGCGTAAGTCACTACATATGTCAGATGAAGACAAACAAAAATTTGAAAGTTGCACATCCTGTCCTAAATGTCATAAAACGTTTGATGACGATAAAATTAAGAAAGTGCGTGATCATGATCACATCACTGGTAAATTTAGAAACGCACTCTGCTCCAAATGTAACTTTTCACTTAGGTTGAGACGTCGTGTACTACCCGTCATTTTTCATAACTTTAAGGGCTATGACAGTCATATGCTCATAAAAGGAGGGTTGAGCCAGATGAAATCGTGGCAGTTTAATGTAATAGCACAAACGAGAGAAAAATTCATGGCAATGACAGCAAAAGTACCAGTAGATAAAACTAAAGAAAATAAGACAGTCTTCTTCGAAATAAAATTTTTAGATTCATTTCAATTCATGTCAGCGTCACTAGCTTCTCTCGTTCGTAATCTCAAGTTTCTTCCCCATAGTCAAACTTTGAAGAAACACTATCCAAACTTAACGGATGAAATAATCACTCGCAAAGGAGTCTTTCCTTATGCGTATTTTAGCTCAATGTCTAAACTAAATGAAACAACCCTTCCTTCCATTGACAAATTCAAAAACGATTTGACGGGTGAAGATTGTCCAGTAGAGGACTATGAACATGCTCAAGAGGCATGGTTAAAATTTAATTGTAAAACGTTTGGCGATTATATGATCGCTTACTTAGAATTAGATGTCATTTTGCTGGCTGATGTCTTTCAGGAGTTTCGACGAGTGGCATTAGAAGAAGACAAATTAGATCCTATCCACTTTGTCAGTCTACCAGCCATGTCCTTTAAATCAGCCTTTAAAATGACTGGTGAGACCATTCATCTCTTACAAGACCCGGAGATGTATAATATATTTGAGCGCGGAATACGCGGTGGTCTCACATTTGTAAATAAACATCATATAAAATCTGAAACAGTAGGTGATGATCATATCCACCTAAAGTACTATGACCAAAATAATTTATATGGCAGTTCACTGTCTAAACCACTACCTCATTCCGAGTTTAGTTGGTTAAATCAAAATGAGCTTGAGTATTACTCCAACCCTTCAAACATACTGAATATTCCAGATGAAGGTGATTGGGGATATTATTTTGAAGTGGATTTGATTTATCCAAATAGTATTAAAAATAAAACTGCTGATTTCCCACTCGCACCTGAATCTGGCGAAGTGACTGAAGATATGTTTTCACCATTCATGTCACAATTTCATAATAACTTAACAGAGTGTGGACAGCCAAGGTACAAACCATGCCGCAAACTTTTACTCACCCAATATGATAAGAAAAATTATCTCGTACACTTCTGCATATTAAAATTCTATTTAGAAATGGGCATGCTTCTAAAGTCAGTTCACCGCATTATCAAATTTAGACAGAAAGCCTTCCTCAAACCCTACATAGATAGTAACAGTCAAAAACGTGCACTCGCCCAAAATAATTTTGAAAAGGATTTTTATAAATATAAGAATAATAGTCTATTCGGAAAGACCATGGAGGATGTTAGAAAACGTATGAATTACAAACTAGTCGTTGATGAACAAAAATATCACAAATTGACCTCATCACCTCTTTTCATTGATAGAGACATCATCGATGAGGATCTTGTAGGTGTTAAAATGATTAAATCAGAAGTTGAGTTGTGCAAACCCATCTATATTGGGCAAGCCGTTTTAGATTATTCCAAGCTTGAAATGTATCAACTCTTCTACAAAATATTAAAACCATGCCCTCTCGTAAAAGAGGTTCGCTTGCTGGGTGGTGATACAGATAGTTTCTTTTTAGGAATTACCACTCAAAAAGATTTAAATTTTAATGAAGTAGGTAAGTCATTAGAAAAATATTTCGATACATCTAACTACAATCCCACTCATCCACTCTATTCCATACAGAATAAAGCCAAACTTGGTTGTTTTAAGGATGAAACAGCAGGAAAGGAAATAGATGAAATGATTCTCCTCCGTCCTAAAATGTATTCCATGAAACTAAAAGAATGTGCAGATAGTATTAAGCGTGCTAAAGGTATATCAAAATCCATTGTTCATAAAATGAAACATCGGTCCTATAAGAAGGCCTATAAAAATAAAACTATAACGTTTGTCAATATGACAATCTTAAAATCTCAAGTTCATACTGTGAAAACGTACACGTTCAAGAAACGAGCACTTTCAGCATGGGAGGATAAGAGGTGTTGGATAGGACATAACACATCTCTTCCACATGGACATCCTGACACAAACATACCTCCACCCAAAAGAATAAAACTCACGCTACCACATTCAGGAGATGTATTGACATAATCAACTTTAACTCAGTATTTTGATGTTGCTTTTTGTAGATATACATGGTTGTTTTATGTATCGCATGAGATCGTTTCTTCCTTGTGAATATATGCCTACAGTCAGCCCATTCCCCCTATATCTGTGAAAAGACTTTTTCATATACATATTTTTATTTCAATAAACATATCACAATGACTTCACTTTGTTTTCCGAAACACTAAAGTTACGAGGGATTTAGTATCTTTCACATGGATACACTCTTGTAAACCATTGGTAATTTTGATAGCAATAGAGGGTATAGTTTGTTTGACGACGGGATGATAGAAAATAGATTCAAACATCTTCTCGACTATTCCATATGAAGCGTCTTTATCATGAATGAAATCACGTAAAATGTATTCTTTTTTCTCGCCAACAGAAATAGGTAAAATCAAATCACTTTGAATGTAAAGGTGTTGTTCATGTTTATCAAGTGTCATTGGTGTTTCTATACCAATCGTATGCGCAGCAGCAAACACAGTTTGTAGCATTGAAAAGCCAAAGAGTTTTTTCAAATTTTTACTCAATTGACATTGAATGTCATCACCCAGTTTCAGAACAACGCGTTGTTTTTCAATTGAAAACGAAATGTGGTGTGTCTTTACATCATATTTACTTTTCATCACATGCTTCAACTTCTGTTGTATATAAGGATTTACTACATGAATGAAGCTTTCAACTGTATGATATAGACGCGGCATTATATTGATAGCAACTTTAGATTCTTCATAAGACTGGTAAATTTTCTTGATGCGATCGCCATAGATGTCCACCCACCATTCATCATTAACTGAATCAGCTTTAGTGTGATATTCATGAGAACCATACACCACACCGCTTCCAATAATAGGCGTATAATGTCTTACAAAATGACGCAAGGTTGGAGAGAAATAAACTGTAAGTTTGTCATTATATTTCTGAATAACCAACTTATTTTTGTCCGCCATAATTTTCTCTCCATACTTCTTACCCACAGTCTCATTCCATCGTTTTACTAACTCAATAAGTGATAAAGGTTGAACACCACGCTTTTTCAAAATGATGCGTTCTTCGCATTCTACAACATCTTCATCAAATATTTTAAATCTATAATGAAATTTGTTGATTCGAGTTGAATAAACTTTTTTAACATTTGCAGTAGCAATTGACGTTAGATGTAGTCCATGACCAAAACCAAGATGTGGATAGAATTCACTATCCAACCTCAGCGTAAGACCTTTAGTAAAAGAATGAAAGCGGAGGAACTGTCTCCCACTCCAATGATAGATAGTAAACTCATAAGCTTTCTGATTTTTATTCTTCATGATGGAAGTATTACCACTGTTGAATGCCTTAATAATTTTCTCATTCCCAAATGGCTCATAAGAATCTGATTTTATCTGAATCCATTCATAGTTCCACTTTCCATCTGATGTTAAATTGTATGGGAACTGAAATGCATTATTCATCGTTATTCCATCATGGGTGCGAGGAGTCAATATCATTTCTTCCAAATCATTCACATTCTGAATATTGCTATCATAGCAAATACTAGAAACGCCAACTTCCCATTCACCTTCTAAATGCAGTGGCCGATTTAATTCTACTCGATAGTCTGATGGTTTATTTTTGGGAAATTTATTCATAGAAGCATTACTGGGCAAGTAGATTAGAAACGAGTCCTTATTTTCACTTTCCATATTATTCACATTGGAAAAATATATTAGCATACTTTTGCATTAACTCTTCATTCGGAAATGGAGTGTAATACTTGTCACAGCATCTTTATGAAAAGGAATCAACGCACCAGCATCATCATAAATGGCAATATCAATTTGTGGGATGTAGTTTGATTTCAGCTTTGTATAATGCACTTTCTTGAAAGTATGCTCAGATAAAATACTGCAGCTTTTTGGCTGGTATGGTATCATTGCTAGCAATGGAGCTTCAACATCTCCCACACGTACATCTTCACCAATATTGGAATATATCTGAAAATAGTTAATACGACGCGATAGCGACATGTCTGCGCTAGCTTTGGTTACAGTACCACTTTTAAAGATATTTTGATCAAAACCCAAAATGTCCATTAGAGTTTTATCCATAATTAGTTCAATACCTTTTCCATTTATAGTGAGAGACAAAGTACCTTCTTTTTCAGAAAATGAAATATGTTGCTCATTAATCACTTCATTTAAATAATCTACAACCAATTTAACCGAAGTAATAATGCGAGGCATCAACACTCTTGTTTCATGTAAGAAACCACCAAAAGGCTCTACACACTTTCTGTATAAAGATACGGCCCATTCTGTATCAAATTGATTTGACCTTTCACATGGTAAATGTTGCATATCAGATTTTCCATGAACAGCTGCAGAACGATGTCGTAAGAACTGATGAAAATCTTTTGAACAAACTAATACTAGATCATCATCATTTAATTTGCTTATTGCAATATGATTAGATGATTTAATATAAGTCAATGTTGCCACTTGTTTGTCATCAACTCGAAGGAGATAATTAAATTTCTTCAATAATGTTTCAGGAGTCATGTTTGTCTTTCTTGGCTTAATCACAATCTTCTTCACCAACGTCTTCTCATTTCTTGGAATAAGATCTACATAATAAGCTTCCTCTCGATATATTAACTGTTTATGACCACTTATGTGGTAATTAACGTTAAAATTATCATAGCTTGTTAAGGCGCTAGCGAGGTAGCCTAAATCATTTCTTAAACTTGGACTTAAACCAACAATCCAATCTTTCTCAACTACATGATGTACATAATTATAATCATCATTGTGCGGAGTAAATTGGACAATATGTTTACACGCTTTATTCAAGAAATCATATATAAACTTTTTACATGATAAGAGATCTTTCTTTGGCCACTGTGGAATGTATATTCGGCACCCCTTTTCACATTGATAAGCAGCTGTACGCCTCATATTAATAGTCATCACCTCATGATCAAAAGTATAGACACAGTTGCTATAAACAAGTTGAGTGACACCCACTTCCCAATTCCCATTTAGCTGTTGTGCATGATCAATGGGAGTAGAAAAGAGTGCGGCTCGATTGCTAGTAAATCTCTTTGTAGCCGCATTGCTAAGCAAAATATGATAAAACGACATTTTTATATTGCTAATCTGCAACTTTGCATAACATCATGAAGACTTGGATTTTGGACTCTCTACAATATATCAGAGTTGATCGTGATGGAAACGTACATTTCAAAAATTCTCATGGTCATACATCAAGAGGAATTACATTAACATGGCGACAATTTGTCAACCTCAATGATATCATGAGGGATTTGGAATATTTTGAAACATTAAGATTCATCTCCTTGGGTGATCAAGTTTGGCTTCAACATTACAGAAATGAAATTCAAATCTACCATTCTCATTCCGCAAACTGTTTCTCATTTCGCAAATACAATTGGGAGAAGTATAGAAGATACATACATCGCTCCATCATGACATTTATTCGTCGTGAGTTCATCGCCCTACTATGCAAATCTTAATCAGATATGATTACCACGCACCATGAGTTGGAAATTAGATTCCCTACAACGTATTGAAACGGATCATGATCGAAACGTCTATTTCAAAGATTCAACTGGAAATGTGAGAAGAGAGTTTGTTTTATCTTATCGTCATTTTCAATCTCTACATCATATCATGAAGGACTTGAAATACTTCTATATGAAAAGACATTCACGTATTGGAAATCGCATCTGGCTGCGCGTCAACAATCGGTGAATTCAACTCTATCATTCCCAACTTCATACTAACTTCACATTTCATCAAGGTAGTTGGGAAAAGTATAAAAGGAAGGTACATCGCTCAATTTACTCATTCTTTCATCATGAAGCGCCATCGCTACACCATCGTCAACATTCTCCGTCGCTTCAGACTCTACACCAAAATCGATCTCACAACATTACGCCAACAGCTTCCAAACAGCAAGTATTACCCGGGCCGTCCTCAAATGTTAGTGGTGAAGATGAACAATTCACGGAATCTTCAACTCTTCCCAAATGGGACTGTACAGATTCTCGGCGCCCTTTCTCATTCATCGGCGCAGTCAATGCGCTTAGAGCTACAAAGACTACTACGTCGGATATGGAAGAGGGAGAGGTGTGTGATGTCGAATCTGACTGTGGACAATATGGTGATCTCTACTCAATTGAGTGACAGTCTATCATTTTTGAAGATTCGTACCAGCAGTTACAGTTTGTGTTATGAACCCGAACTTTTTCCTGCAGCTCTCATTAGTTGTTGGTTGCCTGTGCATGTGGCAATCTTTCATAATAGTAAAGTGATCATTACTGGACTAAAATCTCATGAACAAGCAAATATGATCCTAGACTATCTCATTGAGTATGTACGTACCCAGCGGATTGTAAAATAAAAAACAATTTTTCCAACATGATGTTTTTATTTCAAATCATGATAGAACTTACAAATCATTTTTTCATTAGAGGATGGATTACATGAAAAGTTTTGAATAATAGATGCAAATCGAGATACATGTAAACGTTTTAAGATGAAGTACAGTACAAAAGCACCACACGTTGATGAAAGTGGATGTTGTAGTATGCGTTCATTTCGCTGATATTGACGCGTATGTTTTCTCAACCACTGCTGTGTTGGTATATTTGGAGGTTGAGCAAGAGAGTCAAATAGTTCACCACGTCGGTCTTCTCCAATAAAGATCGCTTTCCAATGCTCACCGCCTAAATTCTGTGAATGAGTGTTTAGCACAATAAAGATGGGATAGTGATTTACTGCAGGTGGTAAGGTATCGAGTGAATAGACATTATCGAAAGCTTTCAACGTCGCTTCGTCTGCATTATGCTGCACTTTAGTCTTAATATCGTCAGCAGTCAACCAACTCATTAACGATTATACTGAAGAATCACGTCACGATACTTTGTAATTTCAATATTTGAATCGAAGACTGCATAAATTAATACATTGATCGTCTCAGGTAGTGTTCTTTTGAACGTCAAATCCAAACGAATATTATGAGGCACGTTCGCTTGACGATAGGGTGCACTAATATCGCTGTCAGCAGTCAAATCAAATGCATAAATAGTATATCCACTCTTAAACTCTTTCATAGTCAGTCCGTTGGTATCATCCGTATTGTAAAAGCCAAAGACATCCATAAAATCAACATAACTGCGCATAAATTGATCCGAAGCAAAATCTGGTTTGTAGGGTGGACCAGGATGACTCACACCATTAACACGTAAAGCAATTTCACTTAACTGATTGTGTTTAAAATTGAAAGGATTCTTCTTTATATTACCATTAAATGCATCATTTTCAACCATTGCCACCATGAGGAGCTTCGGTGCTTCCGATGGAAAGAGGCCATCTTTCATGAAACTCTTTTGATCTTTCGGAATTGTAAAGGTGAGAAGCTTTGTATGCTGAACGGGGTAAATGGCATTTTGGCGGTTAAGACCTTCAGCATGCCCTCTAATGACACTTGGATTCGGTACTACTCGACGAATGTAAAGTGCAATATCTTCCACATGAATTCTAAAATTGTCAACTTTAGCAAATGCATTCAGCGCAAATTCAGGCTTATTCAATGTCAGCTTGAGTCGCATGCTGGTATTACAGAGTAAAAACTTTGACTGTCTAAAGAAGTCTAAATTCAGCGGACCATATAGCTGACATACTCTACTATCTTTAATCATAGCAGATCGCTTTACAAAGCCACTGTTTGTTTCAACATCAAATTTTCCTGCTTCATCTCTGTACCATCCCATGGCTTCCATATGACTTTTTTGTGCTGCTGGATGAAACTGCGATACATGAGTGAAATATGATTTATAGGGATAATCGCTTTGACCACCTTCCACCTGCTGCTCTCCAATCGTTAGAGAAACATCGCGAAGTAATGTAGTCAATGGTAAATTGTTCAGTCCAACTTTATGTGCATCGTCAATAGCAGTTCCATCTGCTTGCTGAATTCTAAACCTCAAATCAAGCATCGCATAACTCAAATCTATGTAGTCATCACTACCACCAGGAATAACAAATTCAATGGGGCCAGCATTCTCAGCTGTTCGAGGATGATAATCTACAATACTTGAACTAAGAATATCTGTCTGTATGGCTTGTTGATCGAACAAACAAAAACCGGAAGTTTTACACTCCATGATTAGAAGTTATAGCAGCGTCGTCGTTTAGCGCCTGATGAATGATTAGAGCCTCTGCGACGTTTGCGTGAATGCCTTTTGACTGAAGATTGCACCTTACCAGCTCCGCGATGTTTCCTCCTTCCTTTTCTCATTCGTTTAGGTGATTTCTTTCCTTGAGTAACACCAGCAATGGTCTGCTTCAATGTTTTTAAACCGCGTTCCTTCCCACGATTCAACAAACTGCTCTTGAAACTTCTACCTCTGGAAAGATCACTAGCAACATCACCAGCAAAGCCAACGGCATTACTTAAAACATTTCGTTTTAAAGATCTACCGACATTGGATATGAGAGGTGCTACAACAGATTTCAGTGCACCAAGTATGCTACCTCCACGTTGGCGGCGAGCACCGATGTAAATTTGTCCTCCACCACTTACGTAGGAGGGTCGTGAATAAAATGAGGCAGTTGGATTCATAGCTCAAACCCTAAACATTGTTAGTTACAACTTTGCATGAATCACTGTCGATCACTTAGGTGAAAGATGTCAGCACGACGCATCCAAGAGTTCATACTTGAAGGATAACCAGTCCATTTAACAAGACACCATTCTTCACCTTGCCGTTTTTTACATCGAATGATTTTCTCTACCAAATATGTTTCACTTTCAGTGACTACCTCAATCTCATCGCGGTAAAAGCTACCCTCAATTTCTTCATTATCGTAATCTTTCAACTTGTAGGTGGTCGGAGAGTCTTTTTGATTAATCCTTGATACTGTAAATACCTCCTCTGTCCAATTCGGGAGGTACCCTTTAGCAAAAACACTTTTCACTTTTGAGATACGAACTTTATCGCCAATTTTCACATCACTTTTCACATGAGTGCGTTTACGTTGGAATGATTCGCGCACTTTATCTACATTGTTAGCATTTACATCTACTGGTCTGAGTCCAATAGAACGATGGATAGAGTGATTGTAGGCATGGAGTGTATCTTGTAGAACCTTTGTCCAATTTTGTGTCAAGTTGGCAGTAAAATGTCGCCACAAACGATTTTTTAATGTGCGATTAAAACGTTCAATGAGTGCAGCTTTATAAGCGCTCTTTACACTAAACAACTCAATGTCATGCCTCTCAAATAATCTTGTCACATGCTGATTTTCAAACTCTTTTCCTTGATCACTCTGAATTCTTTTTGGAATGCGACCTTCTCGAAAAATTGTTTGGAATGCTTTTGCTACTCCTTTCCCTTCTTTAGTTTTTAAAGGTTGAGCCCACGCATAACGCGAGAAAATATCAATGACGGTTAAAATAAAATTATTGCCCGAGTTATGTTTTGAAATGGAGGCAACATCGCACAAATCTGCTTGCCACTGTTCATCGATGTCATGAACAATATAATGGCGGGTGCGGTACTTCTTTTTCGCTTGTTTGTGGAGTGTATAGGTAGCCTGACCCTTTAACCATCGTTTCACTTGTGATTGTGGAAGACCACTCGCTTTTGATAATTTCTTGATAGATGCAAATCCTGCCGGATGTTTTACATCATAATAGATTGACTTCAAACGTTCAGTCGATGACGACTGACTCTTTTTCCTCCTTCTCATCTTTTTGTTTTCTTCCCTTTCTACATTACAACAACTGCAGCATTTAGCTTTAGCGGTTTTGCGATCGTGTTCACATTGCTTAGGGGTTTCATTATGAGAGCTGGCGCAGCAAGTGCAAGTGACAACGACATTCACCTCTGGCGGCTCATTACATGGCAAGCAACACATCTGCTTCATATTAATAATCTGAGAACATGTATTTCCTGGGAGGAGCTGTTTTACGTTTTCCTTTTACCAGTTTTAGTGGCGATGTAGATCTACGTCGAGTTCTTCCTCTTGTTTGCTTAGTGAGTGTGGGAGGGGATGTAGCAGGTGACGCCTTAAACCAATTTGTTGGCATTTTCATCGTCTGAAGCATTGGAGTAGTAGCCACTGTTGAATCAAGTTCTTTCAATGTCTCATTATTCAAAGCAAATTTTGGCACATTATGCTTTTTCAATAGTTTAAGAAAGTATGACCAACCACGTGGAACATAGCCCTGACGGCGCTTTCTACGTGTCGCATACTGAATCAAGTCTTCATAACGTGAAGCATCAATCACTTTATTTTCATCTGTAATGATTTCTCCTCTATCATTTACATTGAGATGGGGCTCAATACTATTGAAAAGAGATATGGCATGTGCGCGAGATGCTAAAGGTGTAGCAGTCGATACAGAGTCACGCATCTTATTCTTCAAGTTTTTCAATTGCTCAACAGTTTCCGATTGTAATAATACAGCACGATGTGGATCTTTGATGTGAACATTTTGCTGATAATCTATTTCTTTCCTATACATTTGATTTGCAAGAGGTTGCTTTACTTGCTGCATGGCAGTCAATTGTACATATTCATCCTGAGGAATAACAATCATGCGAGAATAAGAACTCATAGTTTGTAGATAATCATGGGAGTTTTCAAAATATCACTTCGAAATCTAAATTCTTCCGGACACTCTTGCGTAAAGTCAATGAATAAGTAACCGTATGGTTTTTCAGTAGCTGCTTGAAAAATTTCAATTAAGGCTTTTGATCCTCTGGGTGCAACTTGTCGCGCTAAAATTTCAAATTGACTTTTATCTCGCGGATTCTTGAAAATAGCATAATAGTGTGTATTCAGGTTTCGTGTACGAGCTTCTTTTCCATCAGGAAACAAATTTTGTGTAATATAGATGATAAAGCACCTTTTATGGTGTGCTGCGCGAGTAAACATATCTGTAACATCTTTTGAATTCTTACTTTCTTTTAATAAATCATCCAATACAACAACATCATTAGACTGAAGTTCATCCACTGGAATAATTCCTTCATGTCGAATAAAGTTGCGACTTTGCAATTCCTGAAACAGCGACGGTTGATAAATACCATAACACCAAATCACTCGATTGATAGGTTCCTTAAACAACTCCCTTCTTTTATCCAATAAATTCAGCGTGAAAACAGTTTTACCTGCATGAGATGGACCTGATACAGTCAGAACTTTATCACATTGAAGTCTGAAATCCATTTTATTACTTTGAGACTCAACATTTGCATAATTAACGCTTAGAGCCAAAGATATTTCCCAATAGGTTGCCCACGGCAGGAGCTATCATTGGAAGTATTGCTGAAAGGAAACCACCCTTTTGTGTTAGAGTTTTCCTCTTTCTTTGAAGGGCGACTTTAGGATTGGAGATGAAACGCAATTTTGTAGCATATCGCTTAAGTAACTTTCGTTGTTTTGGTGCTAATTTCTTCGTCCTCAACTTCCTCACATGAGAAATAATTTCACAAATGAATTTATCGTTAGCATGTCGTATAGCATTGTATCGCTGATTTGCTTTCATTCGTCGGAGAGCTTGAATGGCTGAAGAAAACTTTTGACTTTTACGTTTCGTCATTTTACGTTTCGCCATTTTCCGTGTTAGTCTTTGCTAAAACCTATCTTTACCACATTTGCATAGGTACTAACTATTGCGACATAAGTGACACTCGAAATGAGCAATATCACAGTGGTAACATTGGCAAAGTTGAATGCAATTACGTATGAAACAGCGTTGACAAAAATCATGCTTACATCTCTTGAAGATGCGCTTTTCATTTCCATCCTTTCGCTTACATACATCACAACACATAGTTTCACCGTTACTGATGTCTATAGCAAGTCTTTTTGAAGATATGAATTTGCTAGCCTTTTCTAAATAATAGACGCATGTACAGAAGGAATATACTTCGAGAGTGAGCAGACATAGCTCGAAAACCAGTTGTGCTACAATCAAGTACCACTGCATTTTCAATTTTTCTTTATGGAAAGTTGAATGTGAATATCTGAAATCGCTTCAATCACTAGACTGCTACCATGATGGTTAAATGCGTTAAGACGTTCAGCAATTTTTATCATATGTCTTTTAAAAAATTCTTGGGGGTGATCTACCACTTCCATTGAATAAGAAGCAAAATGGAAAGAGCGACTTTCCACCTCTTCCTTTCCAAAATGACTAAACTTAATTTTCGCAACTAATCGCGCCATGATAATGCTATCAGAGAATGTATTCATTAACTCTAGAAATAGAGTGCTAGCATCATCGACCACTGCTTCGATGTCGGTCTCATCTTTATGAAATTTTATCACATAATCTTGAACAGCTCCTTTTAAACTTTGCCTATGAAAACGTAATGTTCCGCAGTCGTTTGAGAAAGACATGATCGCCCTTTATCTAACCCATCCATTGCATGAAAACAACAACTCTTCTCATAGTAACATTTATTGAATAATGGTAACAAGCATGCATTATAAATCAATGGTTTGAAAGAGATAAAATAGATACAGCTGGTAACTATCATACAGCGAGCAATGATAACCATACAGGACTTTGGCAGTGTTGAGGTAAGGAGGAAAGAAGCATTGGTTATGAACGTAGCTACTACAACGAACAGACAAAATAGGAACACACAAATCCTTAAAACGTTTTGTGACTTCATGATAATGTTGATTCACTCTACTATCCCAAGGTGGGAGCAAAATATCATCAATGATTAGATTGGGAAATACTTTCCTCTCCTTACCAGGATTATTACAAAAGATGCGTATAACATTGAAAGCAGCTAACCATCGTTTAAAGTCAATAAGAAGAGCACTCTCACAAGAAAAGCCATAGTCTTGCAAATATTTCAGATTAAGTCCATGAATGTGTTTTCTCGCCCATTGATCAACATTGGGATCGCAGTTGGCATGTTGATGATAGACACTAACAATCTGATATGTCCAATTGTTCATAGCAATGGCACTGAGCTCCTGTACAGGTTCACCCTCACAATCCATAAAAATGATGATAGAAGCCTAAAACGGAAATTTACACATCTAAGGAAACGTTCTATAACATATTACAAAATGAAGAATTACATCGATGCTTTTCACGACAAAATACACAAATGATATGATGGCAACGAAGAAGTAAAATGTATCTAATAAGACCACGTCTACGACACTCAAAGCACATAAGCGAATTGTCATAGGGAAGAGTTAGGAAAGGACTAGCAATTCTCCTTCTTTGATTTGCGTTTTGATGTAGCATTCTTCTCCGACTTGCGCTTCGTACCACTGCTGTTAAGGATTTGATCAATTATGTCGTCCACGTTGGGTGGTTTCGGAATATATAGGATGGATTCCATATGCATGGAGAGAGAGGCTATTTTATTATCCTTGTGTCGACCATAATATAGCCCATTCACTTTGAAAAGGATATCCCAAGTACCTTCTCCGAGCTCATCACATCTGATGGGTATTGAATGATCTCCATCCTTCTTATAGTAAGTACACCAATGTGATACCGGTAGGCAAATGTGATTACCATCCCAAATCTTTCTATAGGGAGTATCCTTGTCATCTCTAGCCTTCCACTCTTGAGCAAGAGGAGTAGGAATGTCCATATTTAATGTCACGTACTCCTCAATAGTATCAAGTTGGTGGCGAATGTACGGACTCACGGGGATCAGTATGTAGTCCCCATACTGATTGTGCATTATCTTGACATCCGTGGAAGGGAGCATTCCCGTTTGGAGTACTACGCTATGATCATCATAACGCAAGGCTTGTTTAAATTTACGCTGTAGCGGTGTAGGATTATGTACCTTGGTTGTTTCTTCCACTGGCCTCAGTTGTAGATGATCTGACCGTAGCGAACCTTGTAACGTTTGACCGCCATTTTGTCCTACTAGTGCAGTAGATGGAGTAGATGCCTGAAAATGAAAAAAGATTGTATTAAGTTTACGTTCAAGGGAGGAGAGGGAGGGAAGTAGCGACTTACCATTTTAGTTGGATAATAGAACAGGGAACTAGGGAGAGAGAAAATGTGCGTCCGTCACTCGTGTGATTCAACGATGGAATGATTCTCGCTGTGGAAGGCTCGCTATTTATAAAGAAATGCTTGATTCTCATTGGATGATGATCCTCATTGGACAATAACATCAAGTTGATTCCAAATCTGGCATCCGTTTACCAATCCAATAGTTCGTTTTGAAGCTACAGCCCAAAACGTCCCAAATTCTAACTCTGTCGTTTTTCACCAATGTCCCAAAATCTTAAATGGCGTCTCACATCTAAACGAAGGCAGATACGAACAAGCCGATTCTTTCACTGAATTTGTCTCACTCTTAGCTTTCAAACGAGTAGCTGTAAGACAAAATCCGTCCACTAGAACCAAAGTTAGAAGATTGCTGTCGGGGGGGGGGGGTCAGTGAAATTTGATGAAAAATGTTTTTGGTGACGGTCCCAGGTCGAAATTCCACACTTTGGAAAATTTTCAAAATTTTACCCATACAAAGTCACTCTGACACTTAGGATTTTTTCAGGTGAGCGAGCTCCGACCTAAAATCTTGTAACCGCTCTAACTTTTGAACAAAGACAGATAGGAACAAGCCGACTCTTTCACTGAATTTGTCTCACTCTTAGCTTTCAAACGAGCTATCGCACGACAAAATCCGTCCACTGGAAGCAAGCTGTCCAGGGGGGGGGGACGTCAGCCGAAAATTTTTTCTCTCCGATTTCGCTGGAAACATCCTTCCTAACCCAAAATTTCACGTAGATTCCGAATCTGGCCTCCGTTTTCTCATCCGATGCTTCGTTTGGGCGCTACACACCAAAACGTCCCAAATTCTAACTCTGTCGTTTTTCGAAAAATGTTGAAAATTTTTTCTCACCGATTGCCTTGAAACTCACCCTACCGATGCAGAATTTCACGCTGAATCCGAATCTGACCTCCGTTTTCTCATCCGACCACTCCTTCCACTCGAAACAACCCATTTTACAACCCAACATTCAGCAGATTGCACCAAAAACATCACACACTATAGCCTCAAGACTAATCCTGGCGGTCGCCCACGTCAACCTAGAAGGTCGCCCACGTCAACCAGGCGGTCGGACCAACTCACCCGAGTCTCACACTCTGTTGTTGCAGAGGGGGGGGGACGTCAGCGAACATGTTGTGAACGTGGACCCACCTGGCCGGCACACCACGACAGACCACAACCTCTGTCGTTCCAGAGGGGGGGGGACTCAGACACGAAGCACCACGGCGGCCGACCACGACACTCTGCCGTGCCAGAGGGGGGGGGGACGCAGCGATGGCGGCCATCTTGCGCGGTCCAGAAGTGGAGTTTTGCTTACTACTGGGATCCATTAGCAATGCCATGGTACTGCATTAATACGGCCATGATTATTCATTTCCTGCAATAGCAGGTACCTTCAGCAAGGCAAGTTTGGCAAGCTGATGATTCTTCAGCTGGAGGCAACATAAATGAATTGAGTAAATGGTGCGCATGTCTCAAAGCAGAAGGGAAAAAATTTGGATATTACGTGAATTGGAACAAAAGTTGGCTGATATTTAAGACCAAAAAGATGGTAGCGCGATCAAAGACTATATTTGGAAATGATGTCAATATCACTGATGAAGGACAACGACACCTAGGTGCCGTCATTGGCAGTAAAGCTTTTAAAGACCAATATTGTACGAAGATTGTTGCCAAATGGACGAAAGAATTACTCACATTGATTGAATTTTCCAAATCACAGCCCCACGCTGTGTATTATAGCGGTCATGAAAGGATTTAAATCAAAGTTCCAATTCTTCATGCGGACAATCAATTCGAAGATTACAACGGTTGTCTTGAACATGTCCTCTATGACTTTTTTCTACCAACGTTATTTGACTTACCAGGACCATTTCCCATAGAGGTTCTACAGCTGTTTACTTTTCCTGTCCGCCTGGGAGCAGAGTTGGAAAAGTCGGAATTGGAATTGACGATATTTAAATCTACTGGAATTGGAATTGGAAGTGACCTTGATAAACCTCAATTCCACTTTTTCGATAAACCTGTGATAATTCTATTTGTATAAAAATTGAAATCACAGTACTCGGTCGTTGTGTTAACTGAACGCAGAGATAAGAGAGAGATAGATCGACATAGATGAATTTTGACTTCGATGGGCCAACAGCCCCTGACAATGTTAATTCAGCGATTAAGCAAACAATGAAAAGACAATCATCTTTGTTCAATCTGTTATTTAGTTATTTATCAAGTAAGATATTTAATCAAAATAAAACAATTTTTGAATTTAGTTCTTGATTGGATAAGCTCAAAAATTGGAGATTAAATTAATTGTCGTACACACGAAAAACAATCGGTTTGAAAAGAGGAAAATTAACCCTGCATTAAAGGGCAGCCTGTCAGTTCAAATCACAATATGGACAGTGTCAACAAATTATTCTAATAATTAATGATTCAATCAAAATGGAAATTACATGAAATATTATTCAACTTCCAATCACAACAATTAACAACATTAATTTCTAAGACTATATTTATATAGATACGATACGCAACGATAAAAGAAAAACTTTAAACCTATAGACCTAGTTCACTAAATAATGTTGAATTCACTTCAATTCGATCGGACTCACTTATGCCAAAATAATATCATAGATATCATAAATATCAGTGTCACTTATTCCGTCAATCTTCAATCGCGCTCGCTGATATGTTGTCGTATACGCTGATGTGTTGTTGTTCGCTGACGGGCAGTTGTTGTTGTTACTTCTGTAGTTAAGTTACACCCCGACAGCCTGGAGTTCCTCTAATAGCTACTGAAGATGTTGTACGTGTTATTGTTGTTGTGTCAATTTCTCATCGTTTCTAATTTATACCAATTACCAATTTTTGAGACTTGACAAATAAATCCACTTTCGAAAATTGAAAGAGCTTCCTTTAACTTCTGCTCGTTAGCTTTCGACCCGACCACATTTCGCTCTTATCACGGAATTTTTAATCTCCTTTTTTAACATGGACCATTAATCAGTTTTCATGACATCATTTTTATCAATCATGTTATTCATATATTGAATTTCTTTCTTCTGTCTGTTTTTTAAAGATTTATTCGCATCTCATCTCTCACTCTCTCTCTCTCATTCTCAGCGTTTGATTCTTTGCTGACCGTTAATTTTCTTTTCTTTCTTTTTTTCACGAGATATTGAATATCTCGTTTACGAAACGAAAATAACATAGGCTGACCGGTCACATATATACATGTACAAAAGAAACATGAACTATGAGTATGAGAACGCACATAGGAATGACGCAGGGAACGGCACACAGGTAAAACGAGGATAGGATAAGGGCTCATGGGTTAGATTGAAACGATCGAACGTTAGATACATTAACATAATACACTATACGCGACATGCAATTATCGAAATTGAATCTCATTATGGAATTGGAATTGAATTGAGCTGTTTCGACTGGAATTGGAATTGGATTTGGAAATGAAATTTCTGCTCTGGAATTGGAATCAAAAAATTTCAGTTGAATTTTTCCAGCTCTGCGTGGGAGGACTTAGTATGCCATCTTTCGGCTCTGACTCACCATTACAGTGCGAATGCTCGAGATTTAAAACAAGAAATATGGATCGCTGTATGATAATGCAGGACCACATCCTCTTAAACTGTGACGAGGAGGAAAATAATAAAAAGATTGAAGAAATGTAGACAAGCAAGCTACATGAAAGAAAGACAATGATTGACGATATCAAACACGGCAAATAAAAAGAGCAGTAGAACAAGCACGGGACAAGGGAGCCAGTTCCTGGTTGAATGCATTACCGTTAGAAGAACAGGGAGTTTTTTAAATAAGCAAGAAATTCGTGACGCCATGTGAATGCGTTGTGATATGCCTCTTTCTGAATTACCAAGTCACTGCCCTTGTGGCGAACAATTTTCTACAAATCATGCCTTGACATGCAAGAAAGGTGGCTTTATTTCTCAGAGACACAATAACATCAGAGACCTTCTAACCACTCTCGTTTCGAACGCCTGTAAAAATGTTCCAAAGGAGCCCCATCTTTTACCTTAAGACAATGAGAAATTTCAACTGAAATCTACGAAGTTCTGAAGCAAGACTGGATATCAAAGCAGGAGATTTCTGGTCACGTGGAGTGACAGCATTTTTCGATGTTTGTGTCACGCATGTCAACTCCAAGTCAAACCAAGAAAAATCCACTGGTGTCATTTTCCACGAGCAAGAAGAAGAGAAGAAGAGACAATATTTCAATCGTGTCATTGAAGTAGAGCATGGAAGTCTCGCGCCTCTTATTTTTGATACCAACGGAGGAATGGGGGAGAGAAAGCCAACAGGTTTTGAGAACATTAGCAGAGAAAATATCAAAGAAAGAAAACGAGGATTATAAGGAAGTGATCAATTAGATTCGAACAAAGCTATCATTCGAAATATTGAAGTCGGTACATTTATGCGTTAGAGGATCGAGGGTACCATTTAGGAACAACGACGTAGAAAACATCAATGATTTTAGTCTCAACCATTCAGCCGATATTTTTATCTGACCGATCTTTTACAAGCATTTTTTAATTTATATTTTCTGTCTTTCAATAGGGTAAGGTTAATGGAACTTTTATTGGTATATGGATACAGGGTGTACAGTTTTCTTTTGTATGATACGGTTTTAGATATTGAAATATATTATTATTCTATGAAATAAGTATATACCTCAAAAGCTAGTTGTAGCGATATTATCAACCGACACTAGACAACAAAGTAGCTGATGTTGCATAATTTGATATCACTATCTGGAATAGTTGATATCAAGCAACATCAACTGTTTGAGTTAGTGATACCAATTTTGAAAATCGAAAGAAAAAGTCCCAGAAATGTATATGTATAGGATATATAACGATATTTGAAAGCATTACCAACATAACAAACAAGCCGGCCGCAGGCCGGAGTTTGTTATAGGATAATGCTTGAAAATATCGTATGATATCTGTCATAACGCATAGTTTTACCTGTAATTCGGAGTGTCATATCTGATGGTTTCCGTTTATTATGCACATAACACACGGAATATATCAGGCAATAACCATGGATTTCTAAAAGCTATAGAAATCAATGCAGAAATCCATGGAAATATCTAAACCATTCATTTCCATTCTGTTCATTTAGCGCATGAAGACAGTGTGAATTTCCATCAATTCTGTTTATAGCTTACCACTACATGTACATCAATGGTGTCAAACTGTTGTTTTCTAGCTTACTACTCAGATCCCAATGACGGGCATGGAAAGCAGGAAAATTTTGAATCTCGACATTCTTGAAATATAGCATGATGACATATCATATTGAAGATAGCATGACTCAAGCTTGATAAAATGCATGGTTCAATGGTCCGTCTACCTCTAATGCATTCAAAGTTTGTCAACTAAAAATTGTGCATTTTATGACTTCCTCTCTGAAGAAGAATGAGTGAACTTATAGCAGCATCAAGGATCAAATATGGCCTTCGGGATTGCTCAATGATTGAAGAGATTTCTGTGCCATTTAATCAATACGCAAGACAGGAATCGTGAAATATTGCTGTTGCAGGTCATGGAGCATAACATGCCATCAAGCAAATTCCGCACAGGGTATCAACACCATGGACAGTGGCAGATACAGTAAGCACTCAATTAAAATGGAATTCGCCAATGGACTCTATTATAAGAAACAAACAAGCCTCCAATCCAAGCTTCCATTTCGCAAAATTTTGAAGCAATTCTTTCATGTGCTTATGGCAAAAGACATTTTCCGTTCAACCCCAGCTCTTCAAACTCTGTACATATGATATTTAGTCATCTAAAAATTCATGAAAAACTCCGTGTGACATTTTTTCATATAATACACTGAGAGTAATGGAAAAAGGACCGGTCCAGGACACATTTTAAAAATTGTTAAAATTAGACCCCCTTGATAATTTATTAAAAAACAGCTTAAATTAGACCCCCTTGATAACTTATAAAAAAATTGTTAAATTAGGGACCTCTTGAAATTTAGCAAACCAAAATGAAAAATTAGGGACCTCTTGAAATTAGCAAATCAAAATGAAAAAATAGGGGCCTTCTGAAATTTAGCAAAAACAAAATGAATATGAACAAAAATATTCATTTAAAAATGGAAGATGAAAAAACAAAAGAACCATCAGCCCCTTTATATCCTTCATTATCATATGAAATGGATATAGCAAAACACAAAGATAGAGTCAGGTACATGAAAGATAAGGAAGCGCAATTATTACTTAGACTAGAACATTATGAGAAATTAAGAAAGAGATGGACGATAGTTAAGAATGTGACACAAGGCGTTGGAGCATTTTTAACAATTTCTTTAGGCGCTGTCACTATTGTCATTTCATCTGGCGTTCTTACAATTCCTGTTGTTGCTACAGCTTTAACAGGTACAGGTGTTTTCACAACGTCACTTGCAACAGTGATAGATAAATCTGTAATGTCTAAGAAACGAAAATCCTTAAGTAAGAAACATGCCCATGTAAAAGAAGTATATGATAAACTACATTACTACTTCCAGAGAGTGTGTGATAACAATGTTGTTACGTTAGATGAGATTGAAAATTTGATCAAATAGCTAGAGAAGCAGCTAAAATTCCTGTTAAATCTCAAGACAAAGTAGACAATGAAACTTTTATAGAAGAAATAAGAACTTTATTAAAAACGTTAGAACAAAGTTCCATAGAACAAAAATAAGTTGTTCAGTAAAGTGTTTTTGCTGTATCTCTATGCTACCACAAAATTGAAATATTATATTATAAAATAATGAATACAAATGAGGCTAAAATTAAACAACTAGAAGAATTGATAAAACAGAAAAATATTATGAAGAAAAACATAGACAATATCGAATGCTACAAGCTGGCGTTCAATCTGATATGTTAGATGTTAGAAAAAATGCACCTAACTGAACAAGTGAAAACTGATTTTGAAAAAACTATTGCACCACTCAAAACTCTTGAGAAAGAACTCGCAGTTCATGATAAACGAATTGACATATCCGATCCAGTGCAGAAAACCATCATGGATGATTATGGTTTGTTAGAAGCAAACATAGACAAGAAATTACCAAAATCTATGCTATTTGAACATTCTACTTCATTTATAGAGGGAAAGCCATTTCTTAGATTTTACTTAGGTGGAGAAGAATTATTTATAAATACTAAAGAAAGTTTAATTTTTACACCAGACAAAACAGCTTTCAGTTTAGACAGAAATTTCGTGGATTTATTAAGAGGAGCGGATTTAGATAAATATCATTCTGATGATCTACTGAAATACAAAACTATGTTAGATAAGGTGGGAACTGCAAAAACTCTTAAGCGTTATAAAAATTTGAATGGCTTATTATTCAAAACGTCTAGTGCCAGTAAAACAGGAACAAAGATACCAATGCTAACAGCTGCTTCGCCAGCAAGAACTGGTTATTCAACACCGACTGGTTATTCAACACCAATGGCTGCTTCTCCAGCAAGAATTGGTTATTCAACACCGACTAGTTACCCAAAAACAGGAACAGGACTAAAAGAGACAACGGTTTTCCTACCTGATGATCCGCAAGAATTAATAAACAGATTAGAGATTTTATTAGCTGCAACAAAAGAGGATATAACTCTAGTTTTAACGAAATGCATGCAATCTTAAAAAGACTATTAGAAAAGAAAATTATAAGTGAAAAAGACTACAAAAGCTTATCTAATTTTTTTGCTTAAAAATGTCTTCGAGAGAATTATCATCGGGAGAACTAGAAAAAATTAATAAACATTTAGAAAATTTAATCGAGATTTTGTCCTCATCAAAATTTAGTACGTCATTAAAATTTATAGCAACTACGTCCTCGCATACTTGTAATTTAGACCCTATTATTCACTTAGAACAAGACAAACATTATGAAGTAGCATTAACTAGTTTTTCAACATTTAACACTATACAAAATATTATCAAAGATGTAAATGATCGATTTAAATATTCAAATGACATAGGTAAAACTTGGAAAGAATTAACTTTTCTTCCTGGATCTTATGAAGTTGAATCGATTTCCAATGAAATAAAAAGACATTTAGGCATTCAATTTAAAGACAAGAAACAATTACATTTCGCAGTTGAACCAGCAGTAAATAAATTTTCTCTTACTTTAGATGAAAATCATCAAGTTGATTTTGATATTGACAAATCTTTATCAAGACTATTAGGATTTAAAAAGCAACTCTATGCACAAGGTTTTCATATCAGTGAAAATATACCTAAAATAACTGAAATAAATTCAATCAACGTTCAGTGTGATATTATAGAAGGTGGTTATTTTAATGGAAAGCTAACAAATAATATCTTCAGTTATCCAGCATTTACAGTTCCGATTGGTTACAGTTTAAATGTAATCCCAAAATCATTAATATATTTTCCTGTTACACGAAAAACAATTAATTCAATTACTATTAGAATAATAGATGAGAAAGGAAAGGCAATAAATTTTGGAGGTGAAGAGATTATGATAGATATATTATTACGAGAGGTGTAATTAAAAATATTGACTTAAAAATGAGTGAATGCAGTTCTGTAAAATATCCACTAAACAAGAAAGTGAAATTCAACCATCATCATAACTTGTCAAATAAAGTTTTATCAGTTATCTGTGGAAGATCAGGTTGTGGGAAAACGTATCTATTATTTAAAATTCTCACGACACCCAACTTTTTGGATTATAACAATCTTATCATTTATACAACAACAGCAGAACAACCTATTTATCAATTTTTGAAATATGGTTTTGAAAATAATCCTACAAAATCCGCTATTGCTTCACTGTTTGAAGAATATGAAAAATCGGAGTATGAAGAAGAAATAAGTTCCTGGTGTGAAGAAGCAGCGAAAAATAAACAACTAGTAGAACCCAATAAAAATAAACACATATCGATACAATTAATAGTGGTAATATGCAAGATCCTAGTAAACTAAATAAAACGAAAAAACATTGTGTTGTGTTTGATGATTGTGTTAATAACAGAGATCAGGCAGTTCAGAGAAATTATTTTACAAGAGGACGACACAATAACAGTAGTATCTTTTATTTGACACAAAGTATGTATTCACTAGATGGCAGCGTTATTAGAAAGAATGCTAATATTTTTATGCATTTCGAAATCAATCCAAGAAACCTAAGTGATTTGTTAAGAGACTTATGTATAAGCGATAAAGAGGAGTTTAAACAATCTTGTCGTAATGCTTGGGCAAACGACTATGGATTTATTACAATCAATATTGATAAAAAGTACATGATAGAGTTATAGAAACTTTGTTCACTGACTAGCCTTCGGCTCGAGGGGCTTTGCCCCGACTGAAACTCTGTATCGAACAATTGTTCTTTGACTAGATGTTTAGAAATTAAAAAGGTAAAGTAGTTATTCCATCAGGTAAAATCTTTCTTTTATCATCAAATGGATCTAATGCTAATTTACATGTATGTTCCTCTTTTAAATACATTTTATGTTTCTTTGAATTAAGTCTATAATTACATGCTGTTTTTATTTCATTATTAAATAATGCATTCCTATAATCTTGAAATGTTATTTGGTTAGCCACTGATGCCTTTGAAATTCCTTTTAATGTTTTATGTGTTTTAGTATTATTAGTTGTGTCATAACAGTAAAATTTCGCTTTTAGAAATACAGCTTCTGTTATGTACTCCTCATTTCCTAACTCAGCTTTCACTTTACATAAATCAGATGGATGAATGATATCTTTTATTTTATCTATTTCTTTATCAAGTGAAGAATTGTACGGTACTGTTAATTCTAAGAAAACGGAATCCGTATCACTGAAATGTAACTTATAGTTCTGACCATAAGCAGGTTCTAAATGATCATATATAAAACTGTACATAAATAGTTTAGCTAGTTCTAATATAGTAAATCCTATAAAATTAAACTTGTCATGTTTCACAATGCTTCTTCTTAGATGAGCAGCACATAGTTCATCACTAAATCTAGTGGTTCTTTTATATGTAGGTTTCCTAGTTAAATTTTGGAAGCGATCTTTATTATAAACTATTTCTATGTTCTGCCTGTTACGCACATTTTCTAAAGTCTTACCATAAAATGCGTTGTTCATTAATTTAAAGAATACGTTGCCAAAATCATCTTTATTTCTTTTAGATATTTCACGTTTTTCAATATTAAATTCGATATAATTCTTCAACCATTTAGATTTTTTATATATTAGTTTCCTATGGATCTCAATAAGTGACATTCCATGATCTAAATACCAATCTAACATTCTTCCTTCAATAACATACTTTTCTTTATTACTTTGTGTTAACATCAGTTTCTTAGTCGGTCTGTATTTTTTAGGTATTATAGACTTTTGATAATCTGTGAAGTCGTTCATATTAGGTATTTTATTTTCAGGACAGAACGGGAAATACTTTGTTGTATCTTTTAGTTCATCAGGGTACTTTAAGTCAACTTCATACACATATCCATGTCCATCTTCAACAGTACGTTCATAAACTAATTTATCACACCACTCCATCTCACCAGTTGGTAACTCCTGTATCATGCAAGAAGAATAAAAGCTATTAAAATCATAATATAACAAATAGTTCTCTCTCATAAACTCATCAATTGCATTTTCACGTTCTACTCCTTCTCGTTTCGTTCGAAAAATTTCTAATATCTTTTCTTTCTCCTCTGGTGACAAAGGTTTCATTATTCCATATTCTTGCGGGTTTACTTTCTTGTTATAACATTTAACATATCTATTACCTAACACAGATGATACACCACCTCTAATTCCAGATTCAAAGAATAATAATTTATCGTAAGAACTTTCTTTGTAATATTTCAATTGTACATTTGTATGTTTAAGTCCTGCTAACCATGTTAAACCTGGTGTAGAATAACAATAACATGGATCTATTCCGCAATATTCTATACACATATCACGAAAGTTTTCAAATAGATCAGCTAGTATTAACACATCTATCTGAGGATACTTCATGGTATAATCGAACATATTTTGACAATTAAGATCTTTCCAATTCTTTTCAGCTTCTACATAATCTTCTTCAGTCAGTTCTGATTGTTTTAATGTTGTTTTAAATTTGTCACGAGAAGGAAGTTGTTGTTCTTGCATTGTTTCGTTTATCCTATTTATATCTCCAGTTAAATATTCATATGGAAGTATGCCTTTAAGAGGCCTCAAGTTATATTTATTTAATATTTTACATTGTTCAGGTTTTAATGTTTTACCCATAACTTCCAATGAATAAGGAGTAAAAAATCTAAATGCATCTAATATTCTAATACTCCCGAATCGCATTGAAAAGTATTCTTCTTCCGTTTTACACAGTATGTCTGTTCTTAATTGCTGTAATGTTTTCGAAGAGAATAACTCGTTTATTATTAAATGGAAATCATAGTTAAAACCATTGTAGAAATATAAAGGAACAAAGTTATATCTAAATTTATTTGCATTAATATTACAAGAATTATGTGGCGCACCTCTATATAATTCATTTAGATGATCATGATCTTTTACTTTATAAGTTGTAAATTCTTTACCACAGTAATAACAATTCTTTTCATTATTAAATTGCACTAATTGTTCAGACGTTAATGGTAGCATTGGTTTATTTGTTTTAAGCAATTGTGAAAAACGTCCTTGTAATTCTTCTATTGTGTTAACAAACTTTATAGCACTGTCCTCACCATAGTACTGATAATATTCTGATTTAAATAATTCGGGGTAATTTGAATGAATATACATTCCCCAACATAATGGTTTTTGCTCAAACAAATTGTCACTAGTACTTTGTTCTGAAATTTTGACATTATATGCTTCAAAATCACAATATATTGTAAAGGGTATTTTATTTTTGTAATACCATTTATTATATTCTAAATAATCTTCTTTTGGAAACGTATTTCTGACTGCTTCATTTTGTTGACAATTCTCCAAATGTCTATTCATTTCTTCTTCAGTTCTAAAACTTGTCATACATTGGAGACAGGGAAAATTAGCATTATCTGAAGTTTTTGTAAATATAGAAATATCTTTACACAATATGTAATGGCCTTGATAATATAGTATATTTGCTTGTGCTGGTTGTATTAACATCTGTAACTGTTGTTGATATTGCTGTTCTAACATCTGTAACTGTTCTTGATAAAAGTTATATAGAATATCATAAAAAGTTTCATCGGTTTCTACAGATTCATCATGCTCATCATGTTCATCATTAAATAAAAACCTTACATCTACTTCAGGTTCATCTATTACACTAAAAACTTTTTTATATTCTGAATGTGAATAATCATTAAATACTCTGTTAACTTAAGAATTCTATATCAGTAGGTAATGTTTTTAGATAGTTTATATATTCATTCATTCTCGTTATATTACTTGTATCATGTCGTTCTACATTCTGTAAATGCATACGACTCTTTAAATGAGATTTATAACCTCTAGGTTATATTGTCTTCTGAGTTTCACTCACTTCGTTAATCATTTTTTAAAAAACAAAAAATACATATAAAACAAAATTACATTTTATTTTACTCATTAAATATTGGTTTCATATAATTTACTGGGTAATTTGCCGGTGGTTTCACATAGTTCATCGGTGGATTCACATCGTTCATCGGTGGATTTTTCTATTTTTTAAATTACGAAAAGTGCTGCAGACATCATGTGCCCGTCACTCTTTTGTGCCCAAAGTATCCTCCCTACCAGCTACGGGCACCCTGTTCCGGGGCCATAAAGACGCATCTATATTCTTAAGTGAGGGTAGTGACAACCTCTCAATTAGTACAGACGAAAAGTTACTTTCCCACACCCAAAGTTACTTTCCAACCCTGTTCCGGGGCTCAAAACGAAGCCTCATCCACTCACCCGTGCGTATGGGGAGGGCTCTAAACTACCACAGGCCCAAAGTTACTTTCACATCCCCAAAATTACTTTCCCACACAAGTGGCTGCATGTCGTTGGTAGCTTTTCTTCAGTATTTTTTTATTACATGTGTTACATCTGACTCGTATCTTTAAACAATCTTTACATTGGTACTTACTTTCATAAAATTCTGATTTAGGTTTTAAAGTTTCACAATTATTACATTTTCGTGTGCTAACAGAACATGCATTATAATGATTCTTAAACCCCTGACTAGTGAAAAATTTGTTACAACACGTACATTGTCTATCTTTTATTTTAGGGAGTGGCGGTAATTGACATGTCCTTAAGTGGCGAGCAAAGTTCTTCGACGTTATACTTTTCCCACAATCATTACATGCCTTTTTCTTTTTTGCTTGTGTTACCTTTTGTTGTATCTGTTGGGCTTGTTGTACTGCCTGTACTGGCTGTATCTGTTGGGCTTGTTGTACTGCCTGTATTTGTTGGGCTTGTTGTACTGCCTGTACTGGCTGTATCTGTTGGGCTTGTTGTACTGCTTGTACTGGCTGTAGCTATTGGGCCTGCTGTACTTGTACTGCCTGTTCATGTAGGGGTGTACTGGGTGTACTTGTACTTGTGCTGCCTGTTCATGTAGGGGGTGTACTGGGTGTACTTGTACTGCCTGTTCATGTACCGGCTGCTAATGTACCAGCTGTTCATGTACTGGGTGTACTGACGCATGAACTCCTTTCATATGTTTATATAATAATGTTTTATTATGAAAAGACAAATTACAGATTTCGCATAGAAGCTTGGTTCCGTTGTTTTTGTTGGATAACATATTTTTAGCAGAAAAAAATAATCTAGAAAAAATGATGTTAACAAATGTTGGCGGGTGTGCTTACATTCCGAATAATCAAGAATCAGAAATAGAACTAGACAACTATATGATGAAAACTGGAGACGTTTTAACAGGACCGTTGCATCTTTCTATTCTTCCACAACAAAATACTGAGTTAGCAAATAAAGAATATGTTGATAAACAGTTCGATCGAATTGTGTCACTGCTGTCTCCACTAATGAAAGAAACAAAGCTTCTAAAGCAGAATGATGAAAGACTGCAAGAAAAGCTAAAAGACTTAAGTAGCAAACATGGAAATATAGAAGCAGATATATCAAAACTTCATAAAAAAATAACAGAACATTCAAAACTTGTAATCCTGTTATCACTAAATTTAAAGTCTGCCATTGCAAAGAATACAAATCAAAATAAACAACTGAAAGAAGAGTTAGAAAAAGTAAGCGAAAAGAATCGAAAATTATTACAACACTTACAACAGCTGCAATCCACATTCCAAAAAAGTGTTGATGAATTAAGTAGCCGAATCACACAACAAGCAAAGCAGATAAACAGTGTGATAAATGAAGTTAAAGCACTTAAACAAAAGGTTAGCGAATTGAAGACCCTTAAAACGAATTTAGAACATGAAGTAAAGAAAAATTCTAAAGGAAATAAGGAACAGTTGAATGCTACTAAAGTTCAATTGAATGCACTTAAAACAGAAGTAAAGAAAAGTGAGAAAAAATTAGAAGTAAATGAAAAAGAAATTAAAGTTTATCACACGCTGCTTGACGCAATAGATAAAGTGCAACGGAAAATTAATAAAGTTATCACGAAGTTGTTGTCCATTCACACACGTAAATCTTGACATTGTCCAGAGGCATTGTTCAGACATTGTTCAGAGGCTTTAGCCGATCAGACCAAAAGCCCTCAGGTTACTAACCTATAGAACTTTGTTCAGAGGCTTTAGCCGGCCACAAACGTAAATATTTTTCCCAAAAGTCAAATTTAATCCTAAAAAATGCCAATAATTTATAAACGCAATCTTAAACATTTTGCTTCAAATAATAAAATTGCTCATGAACCATCTATGAAACCTGTGTACCATTATGACAGTGTAGAAACAATTCAAAAAGAAGGGGCTGGCATCTTTTCTGGTATTGGAAGTATCGTTAACTTGATTAAAAATAATAAAGATTTGATTTCATCTGCTGCTAAAGGAGCAGCTGCTATAGGTAATACAGCTAATGCAATATCGAATGCTGTTAAGTCACAAAACGAATTAAAACAACTAGAAGCTATTCGTAAACTTAGGAATGATGCTAAAGAAATGCAAAAAGATAAAAAGCTCTCAGAGGAAACAAAAAACAAAATTGCACAATTAGCAAAGATGGAAAGTAAACATGATGAAAAAAACAATTAAAGAAATGAGAGGAAATGGAATGCAGTCCCTAACCACTGACGTGGGAAATGGTCTAGCAAAATTCTAGCAGCAAACTGATTTTTTCTAATAAAAAATATAATGTCAACTCTGATCGAAAGTAAATTTAGATTAGACGATCCCCCTTCGTTAGTTAGAATATAAAAAATTACTATATAAGAGTTGCTATGAACCCCGGATCTTCAGGTAGAGTGAATACTGGAGGTGATTTAATTTTTGAAGTTGACAACCAACAAAGTTATTTATATTTACCTGATTCCTTTTTACACTGTGAATATTCTCTATATTCTGATGCTGATTTTACAACACCATTACCTGCTACGGATAATATTACATTAGAAAACAATTTCTTTCCAAGATTATTAACACAAATGCGTTTAGATGTCGCAACACAAAATATAGAAACCATAAGTGATTCACCTGGTATTATTGATTCAATGCTTCGATTTGTTACAATAGGTGAAAATACTAAAATGCATGAAATCGAAGGATGGTTTCCTGATGGCCATACCGGCATACTTAAAGATGATTTAACTCACACTGGAACAGTTGCAGCAGGAATTGCGAAAGATGTAGAAAACATAGTGAAACAGCTAAACAGTACACAAAATAGCTCATATCAGAAAAGACGTAATTTTAATAATAAAAGTAAACAAACTGTTGATTGGTCATTATCTCCGTTATTCGGTTATTTGGATTACACTAAAATATCATGTCAATTGAAATTCAAACTCATAGTTCATCGTACTTTAAATAATGAAGCAATATTTTATGGAAAGGCCGGGAAGAAAGCATACCTAAAAATTGATAGACTTGAATGGTGGGTAAAACATATTACTCCTAGCTTAGAGGTTGAAACAACTATTACGAAAAGATTAAATACGAACAAACCAATTCCAGTACGTTTTATGAAGCGTACTGCGAGTTCTGTCACTTTTACTGAACAAAGATTTAACTGGCATTTCACTGGAACATCAAATACTCCAAGATATTTTTTACTCACTTTTCAAAAGAATGAAACACCTAGTTTTGATAAGAACAATAGTCTTTTCCATATCAATTCAATTCGAAGTTTACAAATTTCATTAAATCAAACACGTTATCCGATTGATCCATTGATATTTGATAACACCAATAATCAGTTTATGGAAGGATATGATGCTTATAGAAATTTGTGTCGAGAATTTGGAGTAGAAGCACAATTAACTCCTGTAGATTGGAAGAATTTATATCCTGTTTTATGCTTTGATTTAAGTGAACAATCGAAAGATATTATTAAGAATGGTTGTGATGTGACAATATTGAAAAGACAAATTCCACAACCTTATTGATGGCTTATGGTTTATTGCTAGAAGACGCCGAATATTCTATTGAAATTCTTAATGGAAAGATGGCTAGGATAGGCTAAGCTTCTAAACAAAAGTGATCGGCTAAAGCCAAAGACTATAAATTTTTTATCAAAAAATGGCAAAAGTGAATAATAAAACGGTTGAATTAAAACTACGTAATATCATTGACAAAAATACCCCTAAAACTATTACGATTGACAAAAAGAAGTATTACATAAGTAAACCAATGATAGAGAATATTAAATTACAAGACGAAAAGAATGGTGGAACTCTCCCATTAATTCCACTAATCATAGGTGGCATAGAAGCTGCAGGAAGTGTTGCAGGGGGGACAGCTGGTATTGTCCAGGCAGTAAATAAAAATAAATCAGAGAAGGCAGCATTAGAAGAACAAAAACGTGATAATAGGGAGTTAGAGAAAGCCGCTAGAGGTGAGGGAATAGTAGATAATTTTATTAGTAAATTAAATTTAGTTGATGAAGGGAAACGAGTTCTTAAAAATGTACTACATAATATTGATGATTTAATTGAAATAAAAGAAACAAAAGATGGATCTGGCATATATCTAAATCCTAGTATGGTGCGATAAGTTTTTATCTTTAAAAATGAATTTGAATAACTTCAGAATTTCAAATCTAGATCTAATGGATTATCTCTTAAAAGTACATAGAACCCCAAATTGTCAGCACACCGAAGGTGACATACAAAAAGCATTAGAAAACTTTCCTGGCTTTATTTGGAGTAAATATTCGAAAGAGAAACATTTACCTGGGCATAATTTTACTGGCTCCGGCACAAGATTAGATTTAAGATTAAACGATGATAATACAGCTAGAGAAAATAGTAAACCAATAAATAGAGTAGATGCAGCAGCTTATAGACACGATCTAGCTTATCGAAATCATGACCTAAGTTCTCGTCGTGAAGCAGATAAGATAATGATTCAAGAATTAGATAGTATTCAGAATCCTACCTTTAGAGAAAAAATTGAAAGAATGTTTGTTAAGAAAGCTTTACAAGCAAAAATGCTTTTTGGTCAGGGGATAGATGAAACTTATGCCTCTGAAATTCATAGGGAATATAGAAAGCCTAAATATCTATTGAAAGTAAAAGTATTTAATAAAGATGATGTTTGGAGTGCAGATCTAATCAATATACCTAATAAAAGAGGGTTTAAGTACCCATTGACCGTTATAGATTTGTATACACGATACGCTTGGGTGAAGCCTTTAAAAAACAAAAGTGGTCTGTCAGTTAAATATGCGTTTGAAGAAATCTTTAAAGAAAGTAATAGAACACCAAAGAAGCTATTCGTTGATAAAGGGTCTGAGTTTTATAACAGAAATGTAAAGCCACTATTTGATTTAGTTTATTCCACAGAAAATGCTGCAAAGGCCGTAGTGATAGAGAGGTTCAATAGAACGCTAAAAGGTAAGATCTTCAAGAAATTTACAGAACAAGGTAATCAGAAATGGTTGAAGATACTACCAGGAATTGTAGATCAGTACAATAATAAAGTTCATTCAGGTATTGAAGAAACTCCAAAGAAGGCTTCTGATGATCCTGATTTGTTACGAAAGAAAATATTCGAAAATAATTATTCGAATGAGAGTAATCCGAATTTACAGAAACGTAAGCCGAAATTTGAAATTGGAGATAGAGTTAGAATATTTAAGTATAAGAATAAATTTGAAAAAGGTTTTGTTGGTTATTGGACTAAAGAGATATTTGAAGTTTCTAAAATAAATCAAACTTATCCGATTACTTATGAAATTAAAGATTTAGATAATGAGGATATCAGAGGCCGATTTTATGAAAACGAATTACAAATGACCCAGCTTTAACCTTTAGGTGGCGCTTTAGCTAGCTTCGTCTGAACTTTAATCACAGTAATTGGAACTAACGTTTTTCGGGAATTAAATTCCCTTAATCAATTTCCTTATTCAATTCTAACATAATATCAAGAAATGGTACTCCTTTTTGCAATTTATATAAAACATAAATGCATAATTAGCCACAGTAAGTAGTTCCTGGTTTTTGAATTTGAAAAGTATTGTATGTTCCATTGCCAAGTATTTCTCTTACTTCATTTGTTGGAGGCAATCCATATGAGTCAAAATAGTAATTATCACCATTTTTAGTAGACGTACCTGCTGACCAATGTACTCCTTTTTGATCTGACGTGTGGAGATTTGTTACGAAATTTACAGTTGGCTTATTTTTGATCAATTGTAATTCGTCTCTTATTAGGACATGAAAATTCTTTATTCCTAATCGATTAGCGATCTTATTTAAATCGAAATTTGTCGTGGTTTGTTTGCCATATATTTTTAAGAACTCAGTCAGACTTGTCATTTTACATCAGATAAATTCTATTTCAGAAATGACACAAAAGAATTGCACAATCTGTATGACTCAGAGTTTTGTTACCTCTAGCGAGGCGACCTCTAGCGCATTATGCATGACACCATTGTCTACCACAAGCAGCAGCGGTTGCCATTAGGAGCAGATGCTGCCACGTATTGTCAATTTCATTCTTTCTGCGAGTGTTCTACGTGACTGTGTCCTCCACGATTCATCTGCAAAAGTTTAATTTATGTCTCGTCTTACTGAATTTAACAATTTGAGGATGGACATTTTAAAAATCATTACAAACGAAGAAGAGACGATGTGAAGAAGTTTTCCAAGAGTACAGAAGGAGGAATATTAAGACAAAATAAGAGGAAGATTATTTATACAAAGAATGGAGAATTATAGAAACTTTTGAAAGATCTTTAACTGCATCTTGTGAATCGTCGTCATCATTTAATTTCAACGAGGAATTGAATAAAGAAGTAACTCTGCCGACGCTACGTGTTTTCTTACAAAGAATTGAAAACTACGAAAATCATCATGAGAACAATAGTTTGAAACTAGCTATCTTGAAGGGGCGTGCATTCAAAATTCTACGTGCGGGAAATACATTTAGTGACTATTTCCAATATTCCCGGAGTTATGTTATCCGCAACATTCTTTAAAATGAATTTTCGAATAATTTCATCGCAGATCAAAAATGGACGACGCCGAAAAACATTTGAAGAAATAATGCAAACCCCAAGAATGGAAAGCCCAAGAATGGAAACCCCAATGGAGGTCTGACATTCTAAAATGTAACATTCTCTCCATGTCTCCTAACGAGGAGACATTTCTTGACATTTTGTAAGTGTGTCAATTCATACACACTACTTATATCATTATATAGTAATGTAAATGTCTCCTGGATAGGAGACTTTTTCAAATTTAATTACAGAGTAAAATGTCTCCTAACGAGGAGACATTTCTTGTCATTTTGTAAGTGTGTCAATTCAATTCATACACACTACTACTTATATCATTATATAGTAATGTAAATGTCTCCTGGATAGGAGACTTTTTCAAATTTAATTACAGAGTAAAATGTCTCCTAACGAGGAGACATTTCTTGTCATTTTGTAAGTGTGTCAATTCAATTCATACACACTACTACTTATATCATTATATAGTAATGTAAATGTCTCCTGGATAGGAGACTTTTTCAAATTTAATTACAGAGTAAAATGTCTCCTAACGAGGAGACATTTCTTGTCATTTTTGTAAGTGTGTCAATTCAATTCATACACACTACTACTTATATCATTATATAGTAATGTAAATGTCTCCTGGATTGGAGACTTTTTCAAATTTAATTACAGAGTGAAATGTCTCCTAACGAGGAGACATTTCTTGACATTTTGTAAATTACTGTTGAAAATGTGCAAATATTGTGTATGTAATTTCGTGTCAATTTTGTTGAATAAGAAACAATTTTGTGCAAAAATGGTTGATTTTACACATCGGATATAAAGGGGCTGATGGTGTAGCTGACGGGGTTTCGCCCTTCATCACTTTTGGGTTTTCAGCGGAATTGTGTTACATTACATTCTTAACTATCGTCCATCTCCTTCTTAATTTATCATAATGTTCTAATCTTAACAATAGTTGCTCTTCCTTATCTTTCATGTACCTGACTCTATCTTTGTGTTTTGCTATATCCATTTCATATGATAATGAAGGATATAAAGGGGCTGATGGTTCTTTTGTTTTTTCATCTTCCATTTTTAAATGAATATTTTTGTTCATATTCATTTTGTTTCTGCTAAATTTCAGAAGGCCCCTATTTTTTCATTTTGATTTGCCAATTTCAAGAGGTCCCTAATTTTTCATTTTGGTTTGCTAAATTTCAAGAAGTCCCTAATTTAACAATTTTTTATACGTTATCAAGGGGGTCTAATTTAAGCTGTTTTTATAAGTTATCAAGGGGGTCTAATTTGAGCTGTTTTTTTATAAATTATCAAAGGGTCTAATTTTAACAATTTTTAAAATGTGTCCTGGACCGGTCTTTTTTCCATTACTACTGAGATCATTGGAAGACCAGAGATATCTGCACTGAACTATGCGTTATTAACCAAATGTAACATAGCGATGAAGTGACATGACAAATATCAGACGAGGCCGCAGGCCTCGTCTGATATTTAGGTCATGTCGCTGAAGCGCTATGTTACATTTGGTATGTCCTATAGCTACAAACAATGCCTTCTATGTAGTTGCCTGAAATTATTGATATCTTGGAAAGCAAGTTATTGTTCACTCAATATTATGAACTAGGGAGGCTGATCATAGATTTCCTTGCCGTTTTATCAGTTCATTTCTTGAAAGTCATCTTTATGATATCATTTTTGAAATTACAAATTTGTTCCAATTTTGAATTGATATTTTGTTGATCATAATTTCTGTAGTATTGCAACCGGTAGCGACTGAAATATGGCGACTAGCTCACGTTTTCGAGATGATTCCCAAGAAAGTGACAGATTGTTAAATAATTCAGTATCAGAACACACAGAAAAAAGCACGAAATGCTCAATCAAAATTTTCAATGAATTCCTACAATTGAAAAACATTGACCTTAATGACATCATAAAGTACAGTGACATGCTAGATGAAGTCTTATCAAGGTTCTTTTCATCAGTGTTGCAAACAAATGGAAATGACTACAAAAAGAACTCATTTTTGTCGTTGAAAAATGGAATTCGACGATCATTGAAGCGTTCTTTTGGGATAGACATTTCTGACAAGATCATTTTTAAGCGATCTTTTGACATGTATGGAGTAAAACTCAAAGACATAAGACAAAAGGGACTTGGAAACACAGTACACAAGCCTGCAATTCAGCCTCAGGATTTAGCAAAGTGCTACGAATCTTTAGATCTTCGTAAGGCCAAAGATTTGCAGCGAAAAGTTTTTTTGGACATCATCGTATACTTTGGCAGGTGGGGTCGCGATGAGCTTCGGTACATGACATTCAGTATGCCTAAAGAAGAAAATTCAGCCGATTCAAAATTGTTCCGCATTGTTCCTCTGTTTGATAAAAATCACAGAGAAGATGAAGAGCAATCTGATTTTGATGGTGGTGTCATTCCAATGATTCCAGATTCTAAACACTGTCCATTTACATCATTGAAAAAGTATACATCGAAAAGAAATTTGAATATCGATGCTTTTTGGCAGCGTCCAAAGGATCATGTAAATGATCAAATGCCAATTTGGTATGATGCCATGCCTGTAGGGAAGTGTCGATTAAACGCAATGATGAAAGACATAAGCGTAGACTACAATTTATCAGAAGTGTACACGAATCACAGCGGTCAGGCAACAACTGTTCAAACGCTAAAAAGATCTGGATATTCTGATCGTGAGTTGATGAGCGTTACAAAGCATAAATCAGCTCAATCATTAATACCGTATGATTCGATTGACAGCGATAGGAAAATATCAATGGGCATGAATATAGCCAAAAAATGCTTTCATATTCGTGCTGGAAACTCAATGTCCATTTAGTGAACAAATTCAATCAGACATTCTAGATGGTGTTGAGGATGATGACATCCCAGATGAAAATCCGTCCAAAAATTGAAAGTTTGTAACTCCTGGGGAAATATTGAAATTGACTTATGACTTTTGAACACCATGATGTTACGCTATATTCTTCAATGTTTGTATTGTTTGAGTACATATTTCTATACAACATATAATTGTTTTATAAAGCATCACAACGGGAAGTACAATTGATTAACAGCTGATTGATTTTTAAAATTACTAAAAGTCCTTTTCTATTATGAAATAACTAAGTTAATGGATAGATCTAATGGAAATAGTAATGTACAAAAAGTGAGGTACAAAAAGTACACCATTTACAACTCAAGTTCATTCAATCAGAATTCAAGTTAGTCCATGATATCGAAATCAGAATTCAAGTTGGTCAATCAGAAGGCAAGTTCGTCCACAAAGCTTTTGAGTGCAATTGGTATCATAAAATGATTTTAAAATTTCTCATAATGGATGCTTCATAGCTATGTACTCGTAATCGCCAATTTTGAATGCGATATTTTCAAATAATTTAAACTTCGTGACTGCACCTGTTTCATAGAAATGATACTTGTATCTCAAGTCTGTCACAAACATTAGCGCTGAGAACTATAAAAGACTAATCATGGACTTTGAAAGTGAAGCAAGTACAAGAAACCTGGGTAATTTGCTAAGAGGCCCCTACAGGAAAATTGCCAACGTTGATAAGCAAAGGTTGATTCAAGCTTTCGAACGCGGAGACGATTTCATTGATCTTGCCCGACAATTGGGAATCAAACGCCAAACTGCAAGATCAATCATAATGAAGTCTCGAAGTGACAGAACTGTAAGTCAGCATGGAGGACTTCGTTATCGCAAAGTTGATGATTCGATGAGAGGCGCACTGTTAGAGATAATCAACGAAAAACCATTGGCTACTCTAAAAGAGATTAATGCTATTTTGAGACTAAGATGCCCTGAAAAGCCTGTAATTTCGGAGTCATGTGTAAGCACCATCTTAGATAAAATGCTCATTACAAGTCAGCTAGCTCGGGACGTGCCAGCTCAACGCAACTCAGAAGAAGTCATAAACAAGAGATATGCACGATGGTACTTAGAGGAAGGTCAGCTGAACGAGACCATATTCATCGACGAATGTGGGTTCCATGTGTGGACAAAGCGATCCTACGGAAGGTCAGCGAGCTTATCGAACTGTCGCGAAGCAGCGTGGAAGGAATCTTTCTGTGATAATGGCTATCAGTAACTCTGATATGTAACTATCAGATCCACTACAGTGTGCAAGAGGGCTCTATCAATTCTGATGGATTTTGTGATTTTTGTAAATGAACTTAGTGCTATTGTGGGTGAAGAAGCTGCATTTTTTATCATGGACAATTGTAAGTGTCATTTTCGTGCTATACCACCGAGAGAAAATCATATGATAATTTTTCTTCCACCATACTCACCATTTTTAAACCCTCAAGAGGGCGCATTTTCGTGCTTCAAAAGTGCCATAAAACGGCAACTAGCAGCATCGCAATCGATGTTTGATGATGACAATGCTGCTCGGAATTGCAAAAGAACTTAGCACAATATCGATGTTATTTACTAAGATCCTTTGTATCTCCTGCAGCCGCAGAAGTTACAGCTGACAAGTGTACCGGTTGGTACCAACTTATGATGACCTACCTTCCCAAATGTTCTGCAAAAGAAAGTATTCAAGGATAATCTGACTAATGTCCTGTTAATATAAGCATTTCTTTGATTAAAGACGAACTTGCCTTCTGATTGACTAACTTGAATTCTGATGAGATATCGTAGACTAACTTGAATTCTGATTGACTGAACTTGAATTGTAAATGGTGTAATATCGTATACATAGACATATTTTTACAGATACATGTATTCATGATAATACATATATTTGTCTATTCTGCTATCGATATCAGAACGATGCCATAGATTTTCTTTGATCATACATCACAAATTAATGTCATAAGTCGGAATTACATTAGGAGCATAGACAAGCTATAGGACATTACCGCATAGCTTGCAGTGCTTCCACCATAATTGAACCGATAACGTACTTATTTGAAACACGAGAAGCGAAGCGTCCAGTGCTTTAAGTAACATAGAAAGTGAGTTCAACTACAGGTGAAGCATGATAAGCTATGCGGAAAATAGCTTAGATATTTTATTTCAAGTCACAAAAAGTTGAATACAAAAGAAAAGTCATGAAAAAGTCATAAGTCCCCTTTGCACATTTATGCTGATCCTTTGTCTCAGCCAAGTGACCTCCTTGGATCATTTGTGGCAGAGGTTATACGCCTTCCAAGATCGGTGATGAACCGTGCTGTTGAAGGTCCCATCACCGCATTTGTTTCAATAGCCACAGGCTGAAAAATAAAGGTCAGAATTTCATATTTCTTCCTTAGTGATTTCTGTATGTTTGGCTGCTGATGTTGGAGCGACAGACGACTGATTTAGTGATGACGCGGAGTATGTGTCTGTACATGTGCAGTCCAAACTAAGCATTTTCCGCTAGGAAAGGGGAAAATTGTCATCCCGTCTGGCCTCCTTCGGTCACCACGATCAAGACCATTAGGATCTATAACAGCGGCAAATCCACATTTCACCAACGCTGAGAGGATTGTCTCGTTGAGAGCGCCGTGGCGAGGTATTCGGCTTGCACTCATCTTGCACGACAGCGTGTGGAGACCCTGTTTGTCGACCGTAGTACCACATCTGCATTGCAATTGCTCACAAACAGGAGCACCAACACTTAAGGCAGCTGATATTCGCACGGTCTCATTGTCCAACATAGTTCCGATACTTGCGATAGGTATTGCTTGAAGCCAGGCTCCACTATAGCGAATCTGGCCTGCTAACAATCGAGCTTGAGCTAAAATATCAGCGTTGTCCAAAAGATTGGAAAATTGGTGCTTGCATTGGAGATCATCCCAAGCCGTTTGATGGACACTTTCCTTCGCTGCTGGATATGCATCACCGTAAGCCAAAACCCATTTCTTGGCAACAACATCAGAGACATTTGAGCCATGTGTTTGAAGGGATCCGTTTGAGAATTTAAGGATTTTCAATACAAGTTCTCTAGATGCTGCTATTGAAGATATGAATGCTGGTAGGGCTATATCAGAAGCTCGTCGTACAACGAGTCCACCATATCGTATTGGAAGCTTTGATTGTTTCCATGAGTTTCCTTGTAGGAAGGCATTTAAGATTGCTTATACGCTGACAATGACAAACAACTATTCAATGAAAACAATAACAATTATCAAAAACAATTATTCGAATACTTTTATGAAAAGAGATTTACCATTAAAACCTAGGGTTTGATTTTATCTAGGAGTTTTATCATTTATTAACAACGCTTCTACTATACGAGTTTAAAATTCACTACGTCCTGTGTATTTAGCAGAAAATCTATTATTAATGTCATTAATACAGTTTGGACATATGTTTAGATGGCTACTTGCGGCTGAGTTACCTCTTATATGTTCTTTTATTCTTTGATGTAATCTGCGTTTCGTTTGTCCCAAGTATTGGGTATCAGGATCAACCCGACATTCAAAATGATACACAACGCATCCGCTTATTTGTTTTATCTTTCAGACTAAAATACTGTCCTGCTTTACAAGTATTGAATATTATTTTAACATCATGGTCCTATTTCCTAAATACTTTAACAGCTTGAGTCGGAATTTTATGGATATTTTACCTACAAACGGAAGTATCATACGCTTGGTATCCTCCCATTCATCTTTCTTCGTTACTTTGTTATCCGTATTATATTTTATTTCCAGGAGCTGCTTTATCAACGAGTTGATGAAATCAATTTATCAGGTGGTACTTCATATGAGTCGTACCCAGATTTGCAATTCAAAGCACTATATTTGTTAGGCATATTGATCTTCAGTGCAATCAAATGGTGATAAAAGTCAAGAATTAAAAATTCAAATCATGTCAGCCTGCTAGCGTTAAATTCATAGATTTCTGTGGAGGAGTTGCCTGTCCACATGCTAGATATCTAGAAGTCCATATGTTCTGAGCTGCATGGGCTATGTGGAAAATTATCATAGATTTGAGTCTTTTACAGATCAAAATGTTGGATTTTTGATGTCATAGATTTTAGGTTCAGTAACAATGTAATATTGCAGTTTAGACAGCTGAACCGCAATATGCTATGAGGCTGAGGGCCGTCAGGGTTCCGATGTCTAAACCATAGAAGTCTATGTCTAAACTGTAATATCATTGTGTTTCGGTTTTCTATGTAACTAAACTGCAATATGCTACTATTGAACCGCAATATACCCACGAAGCATATTGCTGTTCAACATCATAGAATTCTAATTCAAATTTGGACTTAAATGGAATGATTAAAATGTTTTTCATATATCTACGTTCTTTATTCTGAACTGCAATATGTCAAACCGGCATATACATTAGTGGTTCAGTATTTTAACTAAGGAAGATATACGAACCTAAACACAATGCATATATTACCTTTCAAATGATCAGCCTAAATCGTCTGGCGCTACGCGCCGACGATTTAGGTGTCATTTGAAAGGTAATATGTCTTCATTTCATGGTTCAGAGCTATGCAGTATTATATTTCCTGCATGATATTGAGTTCTTGCACTATAGTGCGAGGAACTGCGATGATATCTCTATGCTTTCAATACATAGATTGTTGGTGCAAGAACCACTTTTAAATGCACAGATAAAAATGCAAAGAACTAAAATATCATGCTGGAAATGGATAGATAGAAGCACCATGTTACAGTGAATGCCATAGAATTGACGGTTATCTATGGAATCAGTCAATACATTTTGAAGATAATATTGCAAATTATCAGATTAGAGATTTATGCAGAACACTTCCCCAGGAAATTGATAGTATCCAAATCAGCGTTTTGAACAGACTGTGGGCGTTTTTTCTGGTTGTGAATGAAAACGTCGAATCTGTAAATCATTGTCTTTACACCTTCTTGCCTACACTGAGTCATAATTGAATAATTAGTTAGTAGGACTACTACAGTCATCCGTCGCTTTCCTCCTTCACTATTGCAAGTCAATGTGAAAGCACTACTCGTAGAATCAACCATTTAAAATGATTTATCAATTTCACAAATCTTGGCAGCTCGAAACGATTTGTTAAATAATCGAAATCTACATGGAAATTTAGGGAATGGGGCATGGTGAATTACTCATCTCCTTGACACAATTAAGACCATGAGCTGAATTGCCTCCCTATTTGACTTTTGACAAAGCTAAAAATTTTCATTAATATTATCTTGAAATGAAAGTACGCTATACATCATTTTGATGTAAAGCAATCGAACTTAGAACACATATGAAGTTAGCGCACCAATATCCGCACCATATTAATAATCGAACGTGCCATTCTCGAAAATAACAACATAGAGTTACTATAGATTGTGCTATACGTCCTCCATCGCACGGATCTGCATTTCTGCGTTGCGGTTGTCTACGAGCTGGCACACGTAAGTGGGATCTTGCTATTTTTCATCACGTTGACTAATATTTTACGTTTGACACCGTATATGCTAACTTTATATCCATAACACTTTAAACTTAACTCATCGATTTCTGCATTATTATAATGAAATTCTGCGAAATAATGAGAGGCGCATACTTCAGATGTGTTATTTCATTCGCCCATGCGGCTGACAATTTATAAATATGCGATGTAAGATTACGTTGATATAACTTCACATCTCTCAGCACCTCTAATTTTGAGACGACTTTTCTTTATAACAGCTCAATTTTTTGAAAATTATGTGGTGGCACAAGCTAACACACTCTCAAAATTATTTGCTTACATTCTATTTGAAAGTGGCAGATTCGATTATTAATGCGGCACGGATGTTGGCACGGCTAATTTCAAACACATAAATTACAACACTTGATGACCATTCTCATTTTGGGAAGTCATGTTTGTCATAAATATATCATGTTGCTGGCAGCAGCGCTTATGTTGTCAACGAAGTGAAAATCCATCCGATAACCTGTCGATGTCGTGTTCAAAACAGCATTAATTAAATTTCGTATTTTGGCCTCGAGAACTTCCATTTGTCACTAAATCAACTAGTCAAAACTATCAAACTATCAAAACACTAAAACAAACGAGAATTATATCAAACAAAGTAATTTGAGGCATTGCAGTCAATTGAAGAAATTATCAACTTCTGTTTCACAGCATTTACTTTAGCTAGTTACTTGAGTTTAAAATAAATTGCAAATTCACATGTGATATTTTACCGTAAAGTAATAGACGCAAACGATTGCGCTCTAGCAATTGATCAAACGTAAGACTGACAATCAAAATTTTCCATCTTGTTTTGAAGAAGGAAATTATCTATGTCCGTATTAGTCCAACAACGTCAAAGATGAATGAACCTCTAAAAAACACCGCTTATAATTTGAGCACAGCAACTATGCGATAGAGGATCGAATCGCCCTCTTTCTCGAAATGGATAAGATGAAAAATATTTCTTGACTTTTGGTGATATTTTACGGTTTACCGGATTGCGACAAAGCTGTACAGCAGAGGGATAGCAGAAGGTTAGTATAATAGTTAGTGCTCAACAGCAGATCACTTCTACATTGCAACGAGTGTAATTAATTGCTGAAATGATGAATTTGATTGATTGAGAATTATGAATCTCTCCTTCCATCATTTTATTTCAAATATATAGACATATTAAACATTTCACCCACTGCACCTTCTTATCTACATATCCAGATTTTACCTGATTTTATTATACTCAAGTTAAGCGCAAGTCGGCAATAGAAAATTGTTGACTTTTGTATTTTTGCTTAGTAGCATACAATACCAGTGCATATTTAAAAGGTTTGTTGAAAATTTTCATTTCAATTATGTTGGATTAGACGCAGTTAGGTATGTTTATTTAACGAACTCGGTCAGCGTTTTTGTCGGAAATGTTTTGATAGACTGATACTGGTCAGCTCTCATTTATGGTTCCTATATTTATTTTCAGATTAACCGATTTTCTCTCCTCAAACTAATTAGTGTGAAACAGGCCAAAGTCCACACCCGAGACTCAAAATCCATCCTAATCTGCAAAATAAAGTGAAATAATGCTTTATTTCAAATCAGAATAATGAATATGATAGACAGTATCAAAATCTATTCATTTCAGAAATGATAACCTATCATTTCACAAATAGCCTTCAAATCAGAAAATCGATTGTATCTAAATTGTACCTTCACATATGATGTCTGATTGCTTTCAACGTTTTTTTGAATACTTTCCAATCATACAATTAAATTGTTGTAATAAATTTTTTTAAGCAAATGCTTGATGGGTATCCATTGACATTAAGTCGAAATAGCAAATTCGTAAGATGTGACTCTGGAAATTTTAAACTTTTCTTGTGTGAAAACGATTTAACTTCTTCTAATTCGGCCGTAAATACATTTTTACCTGAAGCTAAACCAGGACCTTTTACTATGTTCCCATTATTCATATGGGCGTCTCCATGTGGGTAAGATGATGAAGAATGAAATATAGGCTTATTGTTTGAACCGCTACTGGCGGCATTATTTGAAGAGGAAATGAAAATCCTTTCTCACTTGTCAGTTTTTCCAAAGACTTCTGTTGTGTTATTCGACCTTGTAGTATTCCCTGCAGTTTTACGTGGCAACATATGTTTCTGAAAGAAATTACTGTCTTTTCTTTTATTTGTTCCTCTTACCTGAGGTGCACAAGGGTCAATTCTCACGCTGTTAAGTGCCGCGATGCTGTTGCAATCTGCATTTAAATTTTCCTCTCTGTTATTTTGACTAAAATTATTTATTTTCAAACTTTTTGATAATGGATTACCACAGTGCGCAAAAATTTTCGACTTGATCTGCTTTGCTATGTAATTGTACTGTGCAAAGTTAGACTGCGACGTTTGATTAGCGTTACTGTTAAAAGATGGTGGCACACTCCTGTGAGGCAAAATTCTCTTGTACCAATCTTTCTCCGTGCACGTTTTCTTCCGTGATCTCGATAATGGCGTGTGATATGTTCTCACGCAAACACCTTTCGGGGTTACCCACCTGCGAGATGATGTTACTGGGAAGGGTCTATGAAACAATGCTCCCTCCATCACTTCGGGCAAGCTCTCTTCCATCAATGCAAGGGCTTTCAGAAGTTGGTCCACATTAGAGCTCAAAACAATAATACGCCGTCGTGGTAATCCTTTGATAAAGCTTTTCTTTTTTAGTTTGCAAATAAATATTCTGGCTGAAGATTTCCTTTCAATGCTAAGTATACGTCTGTCTAGAAACGCATCCTTTAAAATATTCTTTAAATGAGCTTGCTCCTCCGGATTTTCTGCATTTTTGCCAGCTTGTGTTGCAATATGACGTCGAAAGGGCATGAGATATTCATCAACCTCACTAGAACAGAAGTATGTGAAAAATGTAAAGCAATGAGGATAAAGAGACAGTTTTGCACAGCTTTCAGATTTAACAGCCCATCGACCACATGTCTTGCATTGAAACAATTTCTGATCATCTACAGTTTCATATTTTGCTTTTTCATAACCGACCATACCAGTTTGATGACATTGTCCACAATCATCTCCTCGAGCTACATCAAACTCTCTTACAACTGGTGGCTTCGGCGGCGGAACGATGATCTCTTCTTAACTTCACTACTCTCCTCCTCCTCCTCTTCCTCCTCCTCCTCACTCGGAGATGACGACTTTGGTTTCTGTATTGATTTGGTTGAGCTTTCACTATTATTTTGACTTTGAGAGTGTCCACTCTCTTCATCTTCCTCTGATTCTGGCTGAGGTGCAGATTTGAAGTATTCTTCCAAGTCTTTCCAATCCTGATCTTTCATTATATCTGGAGGAACCCACAAAAAGTGAATATTTTCATCAATCCATGCATCGACTTTCAATGTTAGTGATGCTTTAATTTTTCTACTTTCAAAGATCTCTTTAAGAAATTCTTGTGCTTCACCTTCAGATACATTTTCCTCCTTTGAGGTGTTGTTGTTCTTAGATAATGCATTAGAATTTTGAAAAATGTCTGAGTGGAATTGTGTGATATTCTTCTCATTGTTTCCTCTAATTAGCTTAATTGCCTTGTTTCCCATCGAGCTTCGACTATCACAAGACTATAGCAAAGAAGGAATTATAATGAGGACATGTGGCTGAAATCAAAGAAGCAGATGCTTTATTTCTAGACTACGATTAGTTGCCCTAAACCATCAATTTCATATTCACGAATTCATCCTAGATTTCTATTATTAATGCAATACGAACATAGACAGGTGCATTAGTGCAATTTACTAATCCATAGACTCCAAGATACTCCACCCACGTGAAGATTAGTAAAGCTATCGTATAGCTTGGAAATGCCTAGGAATCCATGGAAATAATAAGTGGCATTTCTATGAGATCACTTAGATATGAAACCCTCTATTACCTCTATTGGTAAAAAAATTAATTATGTGTGGGCGAGGAGGTCTAGATATCTATAATTGTACAGGAGGCAGAATGACGCTTTCTGTGGGAGAGCTTCGAAGGCCTGTTGCAGAGATAGGATGGTTCAAATTCTACTTGCTTATGCATGCTAAAGCAATAAATAGTTCTGGATTTTATCTTGCATTGTCAAAGCAGGGTCAAAGTTACTTCATTCATTCCTGATAATGAATAAATGCAGTGTTCACTCACAGGAGCAAAACTAATTATTAATTGAATGGCATTCCGTATATCTCAGTATGCCACGTACCAGGTAAAACGCTTCTTGGAAAACGTTGGATTGATTACATTCCTAATACTGTGGCAATAACAAAAAGTATTCGAATCTGCTGGAAAAGTTGACCATCGAGGGGAATTTTCATGACAAGAATTCTTAGACTAAAAGATCCACCAAATGTGTTCAGTTGTAATAAGGCACTAATGAATAACAACTCACGTGAAATCCACGAACGAAACATGTTCAATAGAAGTAAGAGACCATTTCGATTCATTCGATAAGCGCGATGGCATCAAAGGATTGATTTATCGACATGATTAAAGCTATCTGCTTTTTTTGATGATGAGGTGTTTATCAAATTATCCGACGAATGCGTCCAAATGTTTCGACTGATAATGATGACTATGCATTTGTCTACAAAAATTGATAAATTCATGAATGTCTCTGTGAAATCATGTGGAGATCTTGTGAATATTCGTGATTTTCTCGGATTCCAACACATCTTTAAAGATGGCCTCATCTCGAAGCAATCGAAGCAATTATTAATCACGCAAAAATCATGTCACCTCGAAAGCGATAAAACTATGCATATTGTCCTTCAACATAGGAGCTTCCAAACTGATCAACTCGATTTCCTAATTGACAGTTATCAAATTTGTCATTCAATACTAATCGATATTCTTCTACTACGACGGTTGCAACTCAGTTGTTTCTTGTTATCGTGCAAGGTATTCAACATTAAGACAATGCCTGCATCTTCCGCATCCCGATACTTCGGAAAAATGTGTGATCTCTCTGAGTTTGGGTCTACCAATGACATTCGTGAGACGCTTAACATCTCTGAGTTCCAGGGCATGCAAAAAGATTGGGTAATCATATTCGACGAGACATATGTCAAACCTTCAATACGCTTGCGTGGAAACGATCTGATCGGGTATTCTCATAGAGGTATTCCGAAGACGATCAAGCCTGACCGGGCCATCGTTCTCATGATAAGTCACTTGATTGGAGAAAAGTCTTCAGCAGCAAGACTGATGCCAGTTTTCTTACCTTGAAGGCTGAATTTTTATACTCAACTGATAGCTTTGATAAAAGTCATTTCAGAATGTGAGGACGAGCGAAAGCTTTGATATGTGATTGCCATGCCGCAATATGACAAGCATTATTATATGTTAATCGTCCATGTGATCCGAGTTCATCTTGGAAAATAAGGCATCCGACTGATGTTTGATTATACCTTCTCTTTCATCCGAAATATCTGATGAAGAACATACGCAACCATTGGATCACAGAATGTCACAAAAAAATTGACTCTGATATTCTTAGGGAGTAAACGCAAAATCGCAGGTTCGTGGTGAGACATCGTCGATTTTTCAAGAGAATACAAAACATGTTCTTAAAAAAGCTGTTTTGACACTTTTGGTATGTTTTCCATCGAGCATTCAAAGAATAAATTTACCTTTGGTTCTCAACGTATTCACAAAAAAAGTAGTCGTTGCACTTATTTTGAACAGCAAATACAAATGCTGCGGAATTCACTGGTTCCATATTTTTCGAATGAGGAAAATTTTGAATGAAATATCTCCCGATCTTCACATTCGATTCAATGACAGTGAAAGAGAGCAGATGATTCACAGGTTACACAAAAATTCGACAAAATTTGCAAAATATTGCAAATTCATTCAGTGTTGTGATATGCTCCTATCTCTGCAACAGACCTTCGAAGCTTTCCCACAGAAAGCGTCATTCTGCCTCCTGTGCAATTATAGATATCGAGACCTCCTTGTGTGTGGGAGTGAAAAGCTATCTCTCATATGTAATCTGCTGGGGGGGGGGGTAGAATTAGCTTTTCAAGTTCCGCGGGACGCCATAGTTCGCCATTCCTCTCACAATTTTAATACCAACGTTCAGTTTCGGAGATTTGGATGAGGAAGCCCCCCCCCCAATAGGGTGGATTCAGAAAGTGCCCCAAACTGGGCAAGCGTTAAGTCTGAATGAAAACAATTAGTCTCACAGAAGCAATGCATAATCGAAATTTTTGGTTTTTAAAACTTAATAGCGAAATTGGAACACTTAGAAATATACATCGTCTTCTCACAATGCGATTCTTTTTTATCAACATTCGAGGCATCGCAGATAATTTTCTGTTTTTGATAGTCACTTTGATCGATTTATCGATTGGCAGCTGGATCACTTTTCTAATTCATGTGTTTCTTCAGATTCATTCCGGTCGCCCCATCATTTGCAAATATTGTTGCAAACGGTCTTCTAGAACTGTGACCGGCGTAAAGTTCATTATTTGGTGATCCAAGATGGATTGCAATGTCACCCGGTATCGTAGCAATCGTGGCTTTGCCTTCTGATTCCACGCCCAATTTTCCAAATGCTTTATCATTTTTTTTAATAGGTACAAATCTTCGAAAAAGCCGCCTAGTCGATTGTTTCATTTCATTCGGAAAATTAGTTTACGGCATTGGATTTCAAATCAACGAATCCCGCAGAAATTCCATCGAATGACTTGGAGCTACCATCCTTGGAGAGGTAATGTTTGTTAAATTAGCAATTCGATGACCTGCTATTGCCTTCATGCTGAATCTTCTTGAGCGTGATCATATTATAAGCAACACCACCTGCAGAGCAAAATAACATAATCAAAGACAATGATTTCAATCAACTTTGAAAGATGTAAATGGGTCCACATCACTATTCAGATTCAAGAAATAAAACATGAATTTTGTGAATCACAAAATCATGCCGGTGAAAATTGAATGAAAAACTTGAAATTAAGCCACGAAAGCACGAATAATATCGCGACTTTTTCATGAAGACTTCCATTATAGTACGGATTATGAAATTCCCTTGATAATCAGCTTAATATCCGCTTAGTTAGCATGCTTATCGGCAAATATTCATTCCTTTTGATATCCAACTTGTTTCATGCTACTTACAAGAGTGCGTCAACTCGGTAGTATGTAAATACAGGAATAATTTGAAAAAATTACCTCGTTCAAAACTGCTCAAATATGTTTTTGGATCGCAGGAACATAAATCTCCGCAAAAAACTGAATATTTTGTTACAAATATTTTCACTGTATGATAGAGTACGTATATACGAGTATAGCCTAGGTAGAGTGTCGACTCAAAAAAGTATCTGTAGGCCTATATAGTGATGAAAATTTTCCATGGAAAATATTGGAAAAAGTTGGAAAATTTTGGAAAACTTCGAAAGTTTTGATTTTTTGTGATAGGCGCTAAACTTTGACCGCTTCCACAGCCGAGGCATGGAAATATCAATAGAATTGCTCTAAAGCGCTTGATTTCATCACATTATTTCGATTAAAACGATCGTAGCAATACGAGTCCCGTCCACTGATTTTTGAGCATTCCTTTGCCACTAATGGCTTGTGGAAATTTGTTAGCATTTCTAGTAATTATCACACAGACACCGTTTGGGATAACGTGAATTTTTTCCTTTTCAATAGAGGTATAATATCATGCAATGTGAAAGATCTGGAGGAAAAATAATGCACTTGATTAGTGAGTTTGCTTAAGCTTGAAAGTTAGGCCTAATTATGCAGCCTTGATTATAATGATGCGAATTCTCCATGTGTTGATGAACATGTGGGAAGCATAAGCACACAGTCCACCACAGCATTCTACATGAGCGACTATGAAATGGAAAGACTGTAAACTCGTGAGATATTTGGAAACTAAAGATATATATGATGAGTAAAAGAATGCTTCTAACTTCTGGAGTATTGTCCGATATCTTCGTTGAGGACAAACTACACATCTTCCATTTCTACAAGGTGATTCAAAAGTCGCCATACATAGGGAAAGCCTCTTTTTATCCAAAAATGCATTTATTAGAGCAACAAAACAAGAAAGTAAAGCATGGAGTGAACTAAATCCAAATGCTCTATATCAGCAACCTCCAGTAAATGGCAGCTTCGAATGCGTTCTTCCCAATTGCGTCGCACTTTGGTGAGAATGTCAGGTGAAATGCTACTGCAGGCCTCACGAATCCGGTTCTTCAGGTGTTTCAAATCTCTCAGCTTGACACGATACACCATAGCCTTCAAATGGCCCCACAAATAAAAATCAAGCGGCGAGAGATCTGGTGACCTCGGCGGCCATTCCACTACTGGACCTCTGCAGCCGATCCAATGGCCCGGAAATTGTTCGTCCAACCATCGACGAACACAAAGTCCATAATGGGGAGGAGCACCATCCTATTGGAAATACGTAGGAAAATCTCCGTCTTCCCTCAAAAGGAATGGCATGACATCCTCTGCAAGAAGCTTCATATATCTTTCAGCAGTCAAGCTGTCTTCGAAGAAAAAGGGTCCAATTATCCTGATATTCCACAATCCGCACCACACCATCAACCTCTGAGCACCTTGCATCTTCGATGGATCCATCCAGTGCGGATTGACATCACTCCAGTATCGAATGTTTTGCCGGTTAACTTCTCCATTGACATAAAAGTTGGCCTCGTCCGAAAAAAGGATTCCACTGGAGAAGTCAGAGTCCTTGTCCATCTCGGAAATGGCCCACTCGCAAAACTCCATGCGACGGTCCGGGTCGTCCTCGGTAAGGTGCTGCATCATTTGGATCTTAAACGGATGCCACTTGTTCTCCTTCGTAATGCGGACGATGCTGCACTGACTGACCCCGATTTCTGCAGACAACCGACGTGTACTTTTGGTTGGACTGTTGGCGAAAGCGGCCAGAACATTCGTAGCGGTGTCCTCATCAGTTGATGTACGTGGGCGTCCACTTCTTTTTCTATCTTCCACGCTCCCAGTTTCCTTGAACTTGGCGATGAGTTTTGCGACAGCATCGTGAGTGACCTGTGAACCGCCGCTGTGCCGTGTGTTGAATTCTGCAGCAACCTTGCGACAGCTTCCCGTTCCAGATAGGAACACAATTTCGATACGCTCTCCTTTGACAAAGGCATTGCAGACAAGAGTGACCTGACTTTGCATTCACCTGAACGCATTCTGACTTTGCTTTTAACCATTTCGATTTCTACGAATACTAATCACCTCTCAAGACTCAGAAGAACAATATCGAAATCGATTACTACGAACTACGAAGTCTTAGCTTTGGAACAAAGCATGTGTGAATTCAGCACCATTTATACATGCAACTCTTGATAGCATGCGACTCGGTGCACATGGATGTCAAACAATGTCCTATCAAATCCACCACACGTCCACACTGCAACCAAGATGTGGTTAATCGGTCAAATTACGTGTACAATAATGAATTCTAACGTTCACGGAAATACACGTATATATCTGTACAAATAATCTCAAGATTACACCACGCAAGAACTTGGCGACATATTTTTGTGTTTTCCCTATGTATGGCGACTTTTGAATCACCTTGTAGTTCAGATGGTTGAGATAGTTCCAAATCGATTTCAGATCTACCCAAATGAATTTCAGACATTTCCAGATGAATTGGAGATTCTCCAGTTGAATTTAAAATCCTTTCAAAGTTGAATTTCTGACAGATATCTAAATTCATTTGGAAAGATCTGAAATAGACATGGGAAGGTTGCAGTTGGTTCCAAAAGGTAACGTGCAGAGATGATAGAGAAGTTTTATGTCTTTGAATATAACATAGTCTTTTCAAAAGACTATATAATAAGTCTCCAAAAAAAAAAACGTTAATCACCAAAAAATAAATTTCAAAATTTTCCATTGGAAAATTTTCTGGATGTACTTTCGATATAATCACGTTTAGGAAGATTCACTTGAGGTCATAGAGTAGGAATTGATGTTCAGCATGAAAGCAGCAGCAGGTCATCGAGTTGCTAATTTAACAAACATTACCTCTCCAAGGCTGTCATGATACGTACCATCTGTAGAATACCCCCATTTCTTCTGCATTACTATCATAATCAGTTAATTCCAAAGATATTTAACACTACTTGTTTATATGTTATTGTTTTTATACCTATTAAACCTCTTTGGTTAATTCCGTTGTAATTTCTTCAAAACTGAAAAAAAATTTGCATATCTCACATTTGGTAACAAAATCAACTGTATCCCCTTCGAGTTCATTTAATAAAATCGAAAGTGTATACCATAGACATCGAACAACAACAACTTAAACCTTAAATTGTTAAATTAAATGATTTATGTTCGATGTCTATGGTGTATAGACATTGGGGATTTAATAAATGCGGAGTTACCACTCTACCTAGTATACCTACTATGTGCTGACACTCTACCTATTTCCTACTCCATTGATGTTATACCCCATCAGTCTATGTGAATATTTTTTCTTCTGCTTGGATTGATAGTAGTACTGCAATAAATTGTTGTATGACCGCTCTCATTCTCAACAATTTTTTTCAGAGAAACTGCTGAATGAATATTCTTGAAGCCTTCCATATAATGTCAGTGATAATGCTTGATATCATATGCCATTTCTAAGGCTTTTTGTCACACCACACATCGCACAGCCGACAACAGTGTTTTCGCAACATTGCCGTAAAGGACCGCTTGCCACGATAAGGACCGTGCGAAAATGGGTTCAAATTAAGGCATCTATTTCTCATCTAGCCCTTTTTAAACAACTAAATATCTTTGTTGTGGGTCTATTCCCAGATTTCTTTAGTCTCCACTACATGTCTATTATACACTGGTGACTATCGTTTTGTTTAACTGCTTCAACTTTCATATACTAGATCTGTTCATTTTTTACTAAAGATAGATTCGGTAAAGAATATCAGCTGAGTGACAAAAGCCATCACTTTTCTTCGACATGTAACTTGCGGAAATCATGGACACTCTAGTTGATACTGCGCTCTTTCGATGGAGTGTACTGAAAAATGAATTAGATGCGAGGACAATCATAGTGCTGTTGATTTTTCTGATTTTAATATGTATCTGTTTCATTCCAAAGTAAGTCGTTTAGGAAGAGATAACTGTTATTCATATTTTACTAAGATGGATTCGGTAAAGAATATCAGCTGAGTGACGAATGCCATCACTTTCCTTCGAAGTGTGACTTGCGTAAATCATGCACTGACTAGTTGATACAGCGCTCTTTCGATGGAGTGTATTGATAAATGAATTAGATGCGAGGGCATCTCTGTAGAAGACATCGAATTTTGCCTCTTCCCTTTTACAATGTCAGAAACGGAAACAGTGAGCGCGTATAAAGCATTTGTTCAGATCGGCACGGCGTCTTCAGTGAAGATATGACGCCATTACGAGTGGATTTGGTTGAGCTGTGCTAAGAATAGAAAATGCGAAGTCGTTGGCGCAAGTTGCAAACTAGTTGTCACTGGTTGTCACACTACTGCAGTTGAGTGATGACGCTGAGTAATGACCTCAAAATCTGTGAAGTACAATGCCAACTCATTTTTGAACATTCACTATGACTTACATGTATACAAGGAAGCGACTTTGATGATTCATCGTTGATGTTTCACATTTCGATGATCTGTCGCTATGTGCTGCCGAATATCGAATTCTGATAGACAGCACCTCGTTAATGCTAGGTCTGATCGAAATGGGCGATACTTCATAGAATTAGCACGAAAATTGTTGTCAATCGCATGTCTGCACACCAAATCAACATTTTCTGTCGAAAGAGGCGCGTTGAGTCTATTCCTCTTAGTGTTGGTCGCAAAAAAATGTACCGACCACGGAAGTGATAGATTAGGCCTATCTTGCGGCTTTCATCCAAGAAAATTCGGCGACTTTGATGGAAAGGAGAAGTTTCTTGATATCTTTCAATCCCTACCATCTCAACTAGGCTTGACCATGATGTCTTAATCCTCGACGGCTCTCTCATAACCCTTGATCTTTTGACATCAGTACCGACGCAATGGAATTCCGCTACGGCAAACTAGAAGGATATGATTTCGTGTCGTGGTTTCTGTGCGATTGAATGAACCGAGAACATGTCTATATATAGAGGAAAGTGGATTTAGTGTGCGGACGGCGAAAACTAATCTTGGCCGAATTTTTAAATTTTGTCCCTCATTTTTTGTGTTAAGTGTTTATCAAGAATGCAAAAGTCACGGATTTTGAAAGTCTGAAATCTTTTAAAATTTTTTAATATTTGGACTCATATCTCCCAAGCACAGAGCGAGCGCTGTACTACAAAACCGATTGTTGATATTCACACGAGCGTAGAGACCGAAATGTCGACAACATTCAAATGTGCCAACTGATCAAGCTAGGTAAAACATCCTCATGACGTCAACATCATCTCCTCTCCATCTATTCAGGATGGTATGTATATATCATTGCGCAAGATGCCCTATATCTAAGATGAGTGAGTTAAAAGCCCTTTACACTTTGACGCAACAACACAAAGAAGCTGGATGTTCAGCGGTCTTAATTTCTTTAGCCAGGCATTTTGAGATATGCAGACAATTTTAGAAAATAAAATAATTTAATTATTTATGATATTGTTACAAGAGTACACGAAAGGTAAAACATACTGTAGAGATATCGTAGCTTAATGAACATTGGCTCCTCAGAAAAATCTCTGTGTGAAAGTAATCAAAAAGGGCGTCTTTTTGTAATGTACCGCTGCCGGGTACATTTATTATTTAAATGGAAAAGAGGATTGTATCAAAGCCATTGTGGGGTGACATTGTTTAGGGTATGAGATTGTATTGGGAGCTGTCCGATTTCAAAAGGAATAATTTCCTACGTATGTTGACCTCCGCTCAAAATTAGTAAACGAGGCCTACTTAAAATGAAACAAACGTTGCGGTAAAGTAGCCCGTCTTGTATGCACTTTGTTTGGGCCCAGTATGTAAAAAAAGACAACTTAGTTAGAGGACAGGGATGTAATCACTTAAATACACCGATCAACAACGTTCAGTTCAATGGTAGAAATCACAACAAAGACTACTAGAAACCAAAACTGTTAAAGTGTAAATCATTTCAATAGATGGCAACTGGTAAAAGATAAATCAAGTCAGTTGGACAAAGTGCTAAGTCAATGATAAGATAGTAAATGCGTGACTTATTCATCTCAAATTCTTCACTGCAAGACGTAATTAGCACAATTTTTAATGACGACGCCATTGCCTTTATCAAATCTGCATATGTATAGATTTTTTGCGTTTGAAAAGCTGTTTCAGCACTTTTAGTTTAGAGTTAGTTATATGAGAAAGATGAGTGACTTTCTAAAAAATAATGGTAAAAGTTTTCTTATTTAAAACCTTTTCTGATAAAAAGCTTTCTGATATAAACCATCGAAATGAGCCAAAACGGATCCTATAATTTTTAAAGATGATTTTTTAAGCGCAGACTCACTGAGGTGAAGTCTAAGGGTTTTCTGAGCGATTCAGATTCAAACGGATCAGGCCTGTTGGCTCGCAGCCGGCTAGACTCCACGGCTTGCCCAACGTCCATAACGATGATCGAGATCCTCCTTTTCGACCGATTGTAGGTATAATTGCAGGGATGTGATTTTTCCTGATTTATCAGGTAATCCTGATTTTTTGGGTTGATTTCGGTCATTTTTGAGACAAGGCAGATTCTGCAAAAAAGGCAGAAGGGGTAAAATTATAGGTTGGTTGGACTTAATTTATTGCTTAATCGTCTTTGACAGCAACATTGCCGTGTTTTTTATTTCTCAAAGGCATCTCTATTCTTATACCACTTTCATTTTCAGTTATACGAGGCAGTATGTGAATGTCCCAAGCTAATGGTTCTACTGTTTATGTAGTAATGACTGTTCATACTGGGCCAATGGGCCCCTTCAAAAATTGGTTTCCTGATTGTTTTCGTTTTGTCAATCGCATCCCTGTAATTGACTCACGCCAGACCAACTTGAGTAGATGTCATGATTCGATTCTGAAACCACTGATTCCTAAATACTTTCGAGTCAAAGACACCTTTGACTTTGTCGAAGATTTGCGTGAAGTGAGGGTCGATGAATATTTAAGAATGGTCAGGTTTGATGTCAAAATCCATTGTACGAATATTCCCGTTGAAGAAACAAAAAATCACATTCTGATGATGGCGATGAATGAGGAAGTACCAAACAGCAAAAGGGCTCTCGGTGAGCTACTGAAACTTGCTTGCACTGACATCCTCTTCACTTTCAGTGATATCTTTGCATAAAAAAGTAGGACTTTCCTATCGGCTCGTGCCTCACTCCCACTATGGCAGAATTTGATAGAGTCGGAATTCTGTGAACGTGAAATTTCATCTCCCTTATGTTTGTTAAAAGCGATACGCTGATGATGTATTCACAATTTTTCATAATGAATATGATATAATGTCACTCATAATCTTCTCAGATAACCACAATAATAGATGTGAAACAATTTTTTTCAGAAGACTAGAAAGATAACAAGTCTTCTGAAAAAATTATTTCAATTCAATGATATCAATGAATTTTTTAATTTATTCAATTCTGTGAACCGCAGCATTGAACTTACCTGTGAAGTTTGAACTGGGAGCAGTCTCGTTTTTCCAGACACGAGAATAAACAGACTGGAAAATTCTTCCGATATCGCTTGGACAAAAGAAGACACACCGGCGTCTACACTCCCTGTTCCACGCACGCGACTATGAAATATCGTACTGCCGAGATGAGAGCCTTTTTACAGAAATCGCAAAATTTGTTTTACTAACGAAAGTTACCAGTCTGCAGTCATCAGTATCTGGAATATTTTTATCAATAACGGCTTTCCAGAGAACATGATTGAACGAGTGAAATCACATGCAGATTCGATACCTGCACAAAGACCAGCGAACAATGATAAAAAAAACAAAATCGTAAAATGGAGATTTCCTAACATTTTAAGCATAGAAATGGAAATAAAAACCCTCATAGAAGACATCAACAAAGTTTTGCCTGATGATGTTCATATGCTCCATATTTTCAAGATCCTTTAAACATCTCAATTTTTCAGCAAAAACGATGGAGTGTCTCAACATTAGAAAACGAATATCGAATATAAATACATGTGACAAATGGTGCAATGCTATCCGCTACTTCCAAACCCGCATAAATTGGCATTTAAAACATACTTGGTTGGTAAAACTGGTAAAAACCATCAGTTTTTGCCACATTTTATCGGCTAAAACTATTTTTACTGCCTGTTTTTTGGGTACATGAGAAATCGTCACTCCTTTATTGAGGAACTTTAGTCATAAAAAGTTAATTTTTCATCATTCAATCAAAATTAGGCTTGCATTTTCTTAATTCAAGCCTTTTCAATATCATATTTCAATTAAGTATATTCTCCAAGTATAAGTGTAAGAATATGAATTATTATAAAAGATATTGATATAAAGCTAGTCTGTCGCCGGAGATTTTTTTGTAAAACCATCGGTGGACATCATCATGCGAATGCAACAACTGCAATCAAGTTACCGATCAACACAGTTCGGACATGCACGAAGAAAATCGTAGATTACAGTTGTGACTCATTTACCAGTTGCCATCTATTGAATTGATTTACATTTTAACAGCATTGGATTTTAGTATTACTTTTGTTATAACTTGCTGAGCGTTGGTGATCAATGTATTTAAGTGATTCTATCCTCACCCTCTTGCTATACCTGCATGACTTCTCTTTACTTCCTACACAGGGTCTCCGTAATAGTGAAATGTAAGAGACTATCATTTTACTAAATTAAATTCGACCAAGCACGACTGGATTTTCGGTGAATGATTAAAATTTGGCACATTGTGCACAAAATTTGGCTCACGTAATATTCATATTGTCATTGGATGAGTGTGATACTCAAATGTGTGAATCTTTGCTTTTATCTTTCTGAAAGTTATAGAGCGAACTTCTAGTCTCCATTAGAATTGTTTTAATGTTTGTTCCATTCATGCTTACTGTGTAGGGCCTGCTAGATTTTTTTGTTGTTTGCTCATATTAGTGTATTCTATACTCCTTCCTTAAAGAATAAAGCAATGAAAGGAACAACTTTGCCTTTCTATAGGAATTTTAACGTTGAATAGAGATCACCATGGACGAAGCGTCATTTTTAATCATTCATATATTTTCTCATTCCAGAATTATAGTATGGTTTATCAGTCGAAAATTAGAAAAGGCATACAATATAAGCCTCAAGATTGGAAGTGTTGGGTTTTTCATCGGGCGCAATATACGTCTTGAATTTTCCAACAATCTTGTTTTGGTAAGTTGTTTACTTAGTACTTTTATTTCTTATATTACTGATATAACATTAACATGGATTTTTGAGGGCAACAATGCAGGACAGTTGAGGGCGCGTAAGTGCCTGAAAATGTCCTACATTGTTGCCCGAAAAAATCTATGTTGATACTATTGTGCGTAATTGAAATGAAGTGGGCAGCAATGTAGGAAAAAAGCGGGCAGCAATGCTATGAATACACATGTAGATAGACCCTGATTGAGATTTATTAAATATCTTTCACATGCATAGATAGAGAAATCATCATTGCAGGAGACATAGTTGCCTTCTGTTTTCCACATTGTACCATAGCCCAATTGCGCACAATAGCTCATAATGTTTTGTTTTGCTAAATAATTTGACCCCACTGAATCGAAGTTTTAAGCACAATCATGAAGGAATTACAGCATTGCCTTATTTTCTCGAATACAACCCGCACATTAATTGAAATTTGATATTGTAATCCCCACAAATAAAAATCGCACCTAAAATTGTCAATTTTGTGTTGTCAATTAGTGTCAAATCAAGAGATTTGCACTAACCATGCTACAAAACCACTACAATTGGGAGTAGAACTGTATTTAATTGTGACGTTTTTATATTGTTTAACAATGCTGCTAATATCCATTATTGTTCAGTAGTTGGCCTAACTCTTGATTTTTTAGATAATCAACATAGCATAGATCTTAAGTATTTCAATGTCTCCAGTGTTGCTTTCCATCATAACTGCTTGATTAAGAAATCTACTTTCATTACTATCTTTACATGAATAGCATTATCAAAATTAGTTATCGAAATTATATGAAAAGATTGAATCGACGACTGCTCAACTAATTCTAACAAAAATTCAAAACATAATGACCAATAAAATTAAAATGGTCAATACTACATTGTTGCTCAACATGCGCTTCTTTTTCTACTTGCAAATCTTGCGCCTCGAGTTCATCGTTGGTGCTATAATCATCTTTCTCTTCGACTTCTTCCTTTTCGCATTCCACCTCATTATTGAACAAATGTCCATGTTACAGCACTAAAAAATCGAGACAGTCAAATCACAAGCTTTAAAATTTGCTCATGCAATCCGCCCTCGATAAGAATCTGCTTAAATTGATACAACCCATGGATTGTATTCGAGAATATACGGTGCATGCATTCGATGAAGCATTTTAAAACCGTGTTTTCAAACATATTCTGAAACTACCTTGTAAAGTTCCAGATAGAGAAAGAGTCAAATGGGATCCTTGATGAGTATGATGTATGCATGTTGATTGATAGACGTTTGAACCGTTCATCCAAAGCAAAAGCAGATAGGGCACAAATGAACCAGTAATCCGCACCAGTTCGGCAGACATTAAGTGGCTGTAACATGTCAAATCTTGAATATCCTAGGGCTACTTTGGAGCCAAGCTTGACGTGATTTGTGTGAGAGACCTTCCTCACTAGTCCATTTTGACTAATCACCGCTTCCTAAGTAGGGTTGGACCTTACCCCTAATGATCCATTTAACATATGATCCTCTTCAAATGTTTGAAAGTCTTTAAGCACTAGAGCTTGACAGGATCTTAACCGTGATGGTAGGATCTGCTCGGGGATCTGCAACATACACGTAGTGCTATACGGGCTAGACTTCATCCTTGATCGTGTCACATCGCATATGGTCGCTTAACAAGTGATTGATCCCTTGGTCAAAGTTTTCAGGCTCGATTCAGTAGGAACTGATTAATATACACTGGTAATCACATTGCCGATCCTATGGAGAACCACGTCCAACAAATGCACCCCCTTAATCACAAAAAGCTAACAAAACTAATAGTTGTGAAAACAATTAAAGTAAACAAATAATAACCAGCTGTCAGCAGCTACTCGCCTGGTCGCGTTTTGACCCCCTTCCCTGAAACCCCCTAACCCAGATGGGCGAGGCCCCGTTTAAATTCCACTGGCAGTCTGAAAATTCATTATTGCTGAAATGCATTCAAACTCTACTATAATCCAATCAACTGGAAAAATTATTGAACAGTTAATACCGAAATGTTATGAAAAAAATTAAAAACAAAAATGTGCATTCATGTAAATTTGAAAGTATAATTTTCATTGAGAAGTCATTTGCCTAGCTGAGAATAATGCGAACTTAAGAAGAATGTCATTATGATTGAATAGGATTTTCTCGGTACTGATCTTCATCCTACACTCACAGTGGCCTCTGCTACTCATCAGAGAAAAGGTTCTAATGCTTTGAATGAGATCTGGTGGATGTGACCAGATGCGACAATATCGCAATACTTGTCCAGCAAAATTTAGCATACAAGTCTTTTACAAAATGTCTACTGCGAGTTATTTTCTATATTTAATACGAAACACGCTAGATAAATAGACCTCATCAAAGCAAACGTTCAGTGGTGGAATTGCATCAGATTATAAATTAAGCAAGTAAAATATACAGATGTTAAGTTCAGTAGATAAAGTGACGTGCAGATAGATTGTCTCTAATTTGAAAAGGTCACGTGATTGAATTTATTCAAACTAAAGTTTTGCGCTGATTTATCTTTAACGCGGAAATAAAACACATCTCTAGAAGTAGCACATTATTCTTAGCCCAACACGAACTATGATGATGTTCGTGTCAGGAACGTAGATCTCAACTGAAGACCCGTAAGGGTTGGAGACTTAGAGATGTCGAGTGATTATTTGAAAAAAAGCATATTCAGTCATGAATTAAAGTTTGATGCACTCCTTTGTGTAAATTACGACAACCTTGTCGTTTTTCAGGAAATCGATTGCGCTCAATTGAAGAATTTATTGTTTCTACGGAGTGTCGGGTGAGGTGTTTTTATTGTAGTTTTTTCTGAATTACCATGGATTGTTATCTCTTAATCTTGCCCTGTGTCTTTTTCCTTCTGTCGAAGGAGATAATGCTACATCAACGTATATTAAGGATAAAATCGTATTTCTTGGCTTTCTCAGTGTCAGTTTAAAAGCTCTTCTTGTCTTGTACTGCATAAGAACTCATTGTGTTTACCTTTTTCTCAAGCTTTATATGGTTTATCCCTCACTCCAATTACGATTTTTTCATGGAGACAGTCACTGAAACCCTAAGCAGTATATCTAAATACAGTGGACACTAACACATTTCGAATAATAAACGTAGGGCAATCACAGTTAAGAACATTTGACATTTTTAGTCGACAAATTTGATAACTTTCATCTGCGTCCTAGCCTTATATTTATGTTTTATATTATTTGTTTTTCTATGAATGTCTGAATCAACAGTGAGAAATTAACATTTCTACGCATTTTGTACTTGATAGTGAAGCAAGATTGACATAAACCTAGCTTGCCATTTAATGCATTCACTTGTGTTATATCATATTTTTTCGGTATAGCTTATTGACGATAAAGAATTGCGTTACTAATGTTTTAACTGAATACATTAGTCTGATCAATATTCAATTGTTGATTAGAATGTCGCAGCTCTAAAATTATTTGCTGTTCAATTGTTTGGTTCTTTTTATTATCAAATGTAACTGAATCAATCGAGAAAGATTTCGAAGTCAATTGAATGGGTACAATATAATGCTTCGCTGCGCAAATACTTCCTTTTTATAACTATGTGCATGCAATGTATATTTATGCGAAACGCCATTGTGAATTACTTTACAATTATTTATTTTATCATCTTATAAACTGATTGATAATAGGGATGGTTGGCCTACACAAAAGGGCCGTATTCATTTGTCTAACCAGTTTCCCGGCCAGAGCGTAAATTTGCGCACCGGCGTAAATTTCACATTTTGCGCGTAAATGCGTAAATTGAGAAGTGTGGGCGTAAATGTATTACTTAATAGGGCGTAAATTTATCATTTATATATCAGTTATTTGCAATCTATCAATTGTGGAGTACATAGTGGAGAGCGGTGTGTTATGGGCCACCCCCCCTCCTGTGAGTCATACTGTCCTACCTGAAAGTCAATTTTCTAGTATATGTGAACGAAAACATTGTAAATAAAAACATTTGGTGTCTCTGACTGCGCAATTAATTTTTTTAAAGTTTTGTACCCCAATTTAGGTTTTTACGAAAATTTGAGCGCTCTTTTTATAAATGTGTTCTTCTTTCATCTGAGCAAGTCATGCTTTGAGCACCAATGGCGATTTTGGTTGTGGGGATGTAGCATGGTTAATCATCTTCGAAAAAACAAAGACGGTTGGCTTAACACACTTTCTACTGACAGTATACTTGCAAGTATACTTATGGTGGGGAGTTATGGGCCACCCCGCAATTCACCGCAATACCTCAAAGTCAGCAGAAAATTATTTTCCCTCATTCTACTCAAGCGCAAACATAGCTAACAGGAAAATGCATTACAGTACTTTGTTGTAAAAAGTCATCGAAAGTTGAAGCGATGTAAGCAACAAGAAGCCTAGGTAGTCGAGTCATTGGGTGAAAAAGAGTGATAGGAGTAATAAGCCTAGTTTGTATTTGCAGAGGGCTGTGCCTATGGTGTGTTATGTCACGCAATTACTTGGATTGCCATCTCAAGCGGTAATGTTGTCAATCAACAAGTTGTTTCATGTCAGTGTTTTTACAGCACATTTACATCTAATGTGTTGAAAACTAATGTTCAGAAATTGGGGTAGATAGCCAGCTACAGTCCGTTTCATAAAAAGTGGATCATCCTAAAATTTGACTAAATAAAACATAAGTATGATACAGAAAGCATTTTTCATGTTATTTCATGTCCCTAATATATTTAAATGTCCTTATATAATCTGATAAGCTATGATACAGTAACGGTTCTTAAGAAGCTAATATTTTGTGGCCCTACCCTTATTGTCAATGACATTACCAATTCGTCTAGGTATTGATTATTTGCCAGCCCAAATCAGTAGAGTCGCACCACCTTGTACCCGGGGACGATGTAAATGTCTCGGAATTTCCTGATCAGATTTTATCCATAATCTCAATCGACCATCACTATCCTTCAGACGGACTGATGCCTCATCAGACCAGACAACCCGATCCCATTGATTTCGCCAGTGACAATGACTCATTGCCCATCTGAGACGTTTTTTTGTATGCTGATCTGATAATTCGATCTGAGAGGGCCTCTTACAGCTCTTGAAATTCGACTCAATAAGTCTTCTACGAATAGTGGACTTAGAAATAGACGAGTCTAGTGCAGCCATCTCAGTTAAAGAGACTTGGATCAACTTTAACAAATCTCAAAATTAGTGGTCTCTACGTTAAAAGGCTGACACTTTGCCTTTTGTGAATGCGATCTCGTTATTGTTCTTTGGCTTGTTATTGTTTTCAACCGGTAAGAGATAGATTTCTGGCTGAAAGCAATCAGGAGTGCTGCCAACACCACCGCAACGAAGTCAGGAAGCTATGGAACATGAAGTCCAGTTAATCACATGTAGCAGTTACATTATTGTTGATGAATGGTGCTATACTGGCTCTGATTGACCGATTTTCTTTATTTTTGTTTTTCTTGATAACTTTTGGCTTGCAGAACAACATATTACATAACAAAGTAAACAAATGTAATTTCATAAGAGTGAGGTATGATTTTGTGTAACATTGCTAAATGAAGATCAAATTGTCTACTACTTTTTTATCTATAACAGGAAAACAACTCAATATTCATGCTTGAAATTTCCAACAATGATATTAGTAAGCACAACTGACATATCTTCCAAATTTCAGAGAAATTCGTTCAAGTTTGGCGGAGTTAGACAAAGTTGAAGTTAAGGCGATGTTTAAGGGTGATCCATTTTTTATGAAACAATCTGTATAACCATTGTAATTCGGTTTCAAGCAATTTGCTGACTTCTTTTGGAATTAATCAGTCTCCATCAGTGTTAATTTATAGATCTCACGCTGATTATTCTCAATAATAGCTTTGATTATCATGCCTTCGCATAGGAGGAGGATTTAATTATTCGTCAAAATTTAAGTTATTCCGGTTAGCCACCGGTTGACCGGTCAATCAAATGAACTAATCGCTCATATGTGTAGGGAGCACCTTAAATTTGACTTTTGTGTAGCATTTAATTAATGTCGCTTTTTAACAAACATAAATGGGTGGTCCATAACACCCCGACAGGTGGCCCATGAACTTTTGAAAATGGCAAAATCGTGTCTATTCAGGAAAGTTCCTCTACAACATAGTGAAACGGGTATTATGGGAAAATAACATGCGGAACCTTGCGTCTTGTGTTCATGGCAATTGATTAGGCCGAACAAGTCGATCCTAGAGCGGAATTGGTGGTCTATGTAACCCCTTAAACTCAGGTTACCCGCAATACCGCGCTCTTCCCTATTCTAGGGAGAACGAATGTTCAGCATCTAAAAATCATCAACCTGAAAAGATTCCTATGAAAGGGGCGCAAATTTCGCCGTGCTGTGCAGGTCATGATTTTTTTTTAATTTCAAGTTCACAAGTGGCCTTACCTTTTTTACCTTTTAAAGTTTTTGAGAATTATTATCTCATGCATGTCAGTAAGAATGTCGCAGTCAAATCATACCACTGCTCTATTTTTGAATACACAGGATATGCATTAATCGCTTCATTCAAGAACAATTAAAATCTGTCACTAAAGGAGCTTCATGAGGGCGCCTTTCAGCAACAGGAGGGTGTCTTTAATCTTCCTGAAGGCATTTTTGAGAAAATGGATGAGCTTTATCCTTTGACAGATTTTTTTGTAATTTCAAGATGATTTTCACAAATAGTTGGAAGCATAAAGAATAGGAGCGCCGGAGGAACTCCTTCAAAAGAAGGAAGAATCACATCCCTGTTTCTCTGAAAATGTTAAGTCATTACACAAATGAGAGCTGTGACTAGTGGTGGGTTATACTAGAGCTATTATCTGGTGGTTGGATAGCTCAGTTGGTTAAGGGCCGCGCTTCGGTACGAAATTGCAGAAGGTCCGGCGTTCGAGTTTGTCCGCGGGAGGTACTACCACTCTCACTAGAGGTTACTAACCCTAACCTGGTAAGAAAGCTGTGTGTGAAAGCGTGTGTGAAAGCTGTCCCAACCCTAACTTGCTAGTATGGCTTTGTGTCGTGGGAGGGGTAGGGATGAGTAAAAAAAGAAAGTCAGAACTGTCACCAGTTTCGAATAAAAACTGACCACTCACGCGAAAGAGCATGTCCCGTAGATGCTTGCTATACTGAGGCTTAATTTTCCTTCGGCGGCCCCTTCAACGGCAATCAGAATATCAGAATATGTCCAATAAATGGAAAACACTTATAGATCAGGTTGGAACATATTAAGTTAGAAATATGACAGATTATATGATGACAATAGCATGAAATTCATAAAATGACTTATCTACAGAATGACAATGAAGTCAAAAGTGAGATATTTCTATTGATTTGTAATCATGAATAATGACGTTGAAGAGAATAAATATGTCTAGAAGGAGAGGACAATTCATTTAATACTGTTGATAGATATTTTCCAATACTATTACTAACGGGAATGTCATGCATAACTAGATTTGTAATCATTTAAGACAAAATGAGCAATGTTGATAAACGGCATTAATAAATTCTTGATTATTAATAGTTAATAATCTTGATACCCTTCTCGCCTAGTTAATGAGTTTTAATATGTGAGAGGTCCGGAACAAAATTACATGAAAAAGTCAAAGCGTTAAAATTATCAATACGTACATAATACAGTCGGTAAATCACCAATATCATCTATTGGAAATACATAAGGTTTTCTATCGAATCTGTTGACAGATAACGATCTGATCCGGCAGCCGTGCAGTTTTGTAGCAGTCAAGAGATATATACGATGCCAAGTGAAAATTTCAGGGACGCCCCCTTCGCAACTTCATGTTAGCTCCTGGACTAGTACCCGAGAAGTTCATGATTTACAATTAGAGATGCCATTTTTTGAATCAGATTAAATGTCATGTATTTCGGAAAGTTTTATTTTTTTATCAGTATCCATTGTTTATTCCACCACACTTCTACTTTTTGTTAGAAGAATCGATAAAATGGTTATCACAGCTAACCCTTCAATATTTTCACACATTTTTTGCATATGTTTTACTTATTGATATTTTTGAAAATATTATAAGATACAGATGATCAGCGCATGGCTTTTAGAACTGGGGTTCAAATCCATGGGACAGCTAATGTACCCGAATCGAATCTTGTCAGTTACATTAGGGAAACCAACGTTGCTCGTTGCAACAAACGTATCGGGTCACATCAGACATCTTTTCATCTATGAATGTCGATTGTCAAATTGAAAATCTTTCATTTCAATATGTATCAGCAACGAACTAAGAAAAATGCATGCATGAATAATTGTTGATATTGAGTTTCGATTACATTTGAACTTAAGATCTAAAAGGCCAATAGTCCAATAGTATAGCATGCTACATTAAAATCGTCTCTGAGAGGAGAAATTCTTTGCACAAGGATTCATTAAACAGTGTTAATGATAGAGTATCCAATCAATTCATGATCCGTGTTTCATGTGTATCGAGATTCTTGATCGTCATCAACAACTTATCTTATCTCATTTTGTTTCTAAATCTACTGTTTTGTAGCACTGGAGGAATTTGTCAGCTTGATGTTTTACAATTTGTTAATTATGTATCTTCAATCGTTTTCACACGACATGATTGGCTATCAGTAGAGAGAAATCATTTACAATGAAGAACATAAGTGGATTTACTGGAAAATTTCAACTATTTACAGTGGGCGTAAATTTTGGGGTGGGGCGTAAATTTGATGAAAATCCCTGGCCGGGACACTGGTCTAACTCTTCTGATCATGAATCATAAGCTGTAGACCCGTGTTCAATAACGTGATTTGTGTTTGTCCATTAATTATTACAGATGGACGTTGGACGTGATAGGATGGTCATCTAATGAGAAATCTCACCCCTCTTAAAATGATGTTTTGATGATTGCGTAGATACGCAGTTTTCATTCTATAAAGGACAATGATAATCGCTGCACTTTCTAGATCTGAAGAAAAATGTAATCCATGGCGTACATATTCTTTGTACAGAAAGGAACATTCTTTCGAATATTGACATAATCTAACTCATTCTCTTGCAGACAGAAAAAGAGCAATAACTTAAAGTAATACATCGTTCAGTATGGTTTAACTATCATTGCATGTTGTTGAGTAAGCTATGTTGTTCTTCACAATTAAATGTTACGAAAACACTGCATGGATTTAAATATTCAGGAGCGTCTTTTTTTGACGGATATTTTTCTTGCAAGTGCTACCATAGCTTTACATGTGTCACGTACAGAGTATGGCCCAATTCATGTTGTATATCAGTTAAACACACAAATGCATGCGATATCATCGACGTTTATTGTAGTTAAAAATTTTGAAATTTTCAATTTTTTTATTAATGATTTACGAGAAGACTTATCATACGTCTAAAATGCTGTAAATTGTTGTAATTTATAGGAATTTTATTCAGCTTGCGGTTTTCCTCAGGGTTCTGTCAAAGGACAGTTTTCTCTTTTCCACCCCATAAGATTTTCGATGGCACATCCTCAATGTTCCATTATCTTCGGTAATCAGTAATGTAGTTCGCCACTGTTGCAGACATATTATCATACTTTATCTCTGTGAGATGGAAACCGAATTCTGATGAACCAATCCAAAATAAGCCGTCAGGTGCTGCGGATCATCGAACACTGCTGAGGGCGGTGATAACTTTGGTCTGCTTGAAGAAAATGCAACGTTTTTATTCATTGGTCTGTTAATTGAATAACAACGGTGGATCATATGAATGCTTGACGATCTCGAAATTCGCACTACTAGTTTTTCATGCCACTCCAAAGTTTTGAACTCATTGAATTCAAGTGAATCTGCATGATGATCGTTCACAGGCCAAAATTGTCTCACATCCATAGTTCAGTTGTATAAATTGACCTAAATGAAGATTATTATGGAGAATTGCTATGATGATATGTGTTCACAAAATAAAAAGAATGCTGAATAGACTGCCTCATTCTGTAACTAAAATGACTAGCATTTAACATAAAACAATTGCGCGTAACTGTTTTCAAATTAAGCGACGCACTATTCATAAGCGATGTGAGGGACCTGAAGCAGTTTTTTTACAGAATTTTCACCCCCCCCCCTAGCGCGGTTACCAGCCATAAACGAAGCTAGAGGTTACTCAAGGAAAAATGATAGATTGTATTGTTTTAAGTATATAAAGACAAAACAGCACATCTTCTAATCTGATTAAGTGATTTCCCCATCAGAAATTTGTTCGTACTTCTCTTGAAAATATCAAGATTGTATTGGTCAGAGAGCAGTCTGGGGAAGCTGATTCCAAAGCTGTGTCGTGCGAACAAAATGACTTTTCGAGCGACTCACAGTACGTCCACGTTTTAAGCTTACATGGTAGCATGTGAGTGCTTTAGCTCTGCGTGTGCTTCTGGAATATATCTCTTAGGTTTGGGGGCACGCATTCATTTAATGCAAAGCTGCCTCTACTGAAATAATATCTGAAAAGATTGATTTTAATTGTATCTAGAAATTGATTTTATTTGCGACAAGAGGCAGTCAATTAATTGCAATTATTCGAAGTCAGCATTCAGTGAATTTTATTGTATATGGAAGCATCCAGTCAAGCTCAACTAATTAACTATAGACATTGTTTTTTCAGGTTGAATTTAAATTATTATTTGTTTATATATAATTATATAACATATAACTGATTATAATATAATATAATTATATTTTTTTAAATTATAAATTTATTAAATTATTTTTTTCAATAATAGTATTTTACAAATCCTACGCGTCATGTCAACCTTGTCGAGAGGTAATGCTTGCTGAAATAGCGACTCGATGGATTGCTTTTACTTCGTGCTCAGTCTTACTAATAAGACTGTTTTCTTAAGCATGATCATACCACAAACTACCTGCCACTGAAAGAGCAAATTATCATAGCAAAAGACAATGATTATTATTAACTTTAAAATATGTAAATTCATTGCTATTCGCATTGCTGTTCAGATTCAAGAAATGAAGAATAAATGAAATGAATCATGATATGCCGATGAAAATTGATTCAAAAATTTGAAATTTCAACGAAGAAGCACAATGAGATCTCAACTTTTCCATGACGACATGCATTTCAATGCGGTTAATGAAATTTCCTTGATAATCAGCTTAATTTCCGCTTAATTAATATACCTGTTAGTAAGTTTTCACTCCCTTTGATGTCGAGTAGGTTTCATACTACCTATATGGTTGCTTCAAGTCGCTAGTACAGGGCTGGCCAAAAGTAACGCAAAATATAAATGAGCTGTAATTTTCTTGTTGTGCAACATTTTGTATAGGATAGGGTATCAGGGGCACTAGCACGCTTGAAGGTTTTTAGAATAATAGCAGAAAGGGATACAATCCTATATATTCCAAAACTAAATGCACGTACAAGTGCATCACAATAAATGCTAGAAATGACCTCCATTATTTCCGATGACAAGTTGAAGTCGTCGAACAAGATGAGACACTGCAGCAGAGAACTCGTTAGATGTCAACAGGGAAATCTCCGATTGAATCCTGTCTTTCAATTCTTCGATGCCTTCCGGTTTGCTCATATTATACACGCGAGATTTAAGCATTCCCCAGAACCAGTAATCCAGAGGAGATCTCGCTGGCCAAGGCTGCCCATATCTACGACCAATGACTTTCTGATGGAAAATGCTTGGGCAACAATTCACGTGCCGTCTTTGAATAATGCAGCGGTGCACCATCTTGTTGAAAAATGACTGAGTTTATCTTTCACTTTCTTCTAAGTTCTGGGATCACATGAACGGAGAGCATAGCACGGTAATTGCCACCACTGACAGTCCCATCGAAGAAAAACGGAGTTAGCTGGTAGGTTGCTGAGAATGTCATCCATACACAAATTTCCGGTGAATGCAAATTTTCTGCTATCGAAGCATGTGGATTGTGGTAAGCCCATATGATACAGTTGTGCCTGTTGACTGTACCGTCCAGGCTAAAATAGGCCTCATCACTCCATGAGACACTGTCCAACACACCAAGATTTTGTAGCATCCAGTTCGCGAAATTCATTCGAACTTCGCAGTCTGCCTCCGTGATGGACTGCATCTGGGATAGATGGTAAGGATACATACCTAGATGCTCCTTTAGAATTCTACGAACACTCCTTGTCGGAATATTGGATGCGCGTGCCACATCAGAGGAAGAAGCAATATCAAGTTGATTCGATGATTGAACTGACTGCAGAGACTCAATAACCATTTCAGATCGTTATTTGTTGAGAGATGGGCTACCTGATTTCAGTGCATCATGTAGAGAATACGTCTTCTCAAATTTGGATATAAGACGTGTGATGCTACTGTCAGAAAATTAACTTCGAACAATCTTGTGATTGGTGTTGAAGGCTCTCAAAGTGGCAGTTTGACTTCGGTTATTTGCATTAAAAAATTTGAACAAATTCAAGTCTGGCAGGCAAATCCATCACGTTCAATCACATGAGACTCAGTATCACAGTTCGCAAAAACGAAGAAAGTGCTATTATATGCGCATCAAGCACACATTGAATTGAATCTTTATGATTGATATTCAACGCGTTTATTGGTGATCATGAGATCCTTGGATAAATGAATAAGTGAAGTGTTTGACCTTTTTCAGTTCTTGTTAGATTCTCTATTTAAAACAGATATCTATGGAAGTGTCCCGTATGACATTGCATATATGAAATTGGAGATTTCCCTGTTGACATCTAACGACTTTTCTGCTGCAGTGTCTCATCCTGTTCGACGACTTCAACTTGTCATCGGAAATAATGGAGGTCATTTCTAGCATTTATTGTGATGCACTTGTACGTGCATTTAGTTTTGGAATATATAGGATTGTATCACTTTCTGCTATTATTCTAAAAACCTTCAAGCGTGCTAGTGCCCCTGATACTCTATCCTATGCAAAATGTTGCACAACAAGAAAATTACAGCTCATTTATATTTTGCGTTACTTTTGGCCAGCCGTGGCACAGGAATAATTTACTAAAATTTAGCTTGTTAAAAAATTATCAAATATTTTTTAGACCAGAGGAGCGTAATCTCCGCAAAAAGTGAATTTTTTGATATAAAAATTTTCACTTTATTCTGATACTCTGTATACTTGCTCCATGTCCTAGGCAGCATATATTTATTGTGAAAACGAACTAATTGCTTCATATAACCCACACAAACTCATATAAACCTGTGCATTAATTGAGTCACAATTAACCAACAGTAGGGACATTGCAGCTATGAGGACAACACATTAAAGTAGCAGCTCAAGCTGAAAACTATTCTCAATGATGGGCAGACCTATCAATGAACATCTTGCGCGAGTTTGTCTCCAACACGGGTTTTATTCATAAGTCTAGGCGAGTGCGGTCAGGGATTAAAATGTGTAACTTATTGACTTATTGATCATCAAACTCTTCGGGGTAGTAATTGACATGGTTGTCATCGTAATTGCAACGTAGAAAAGCTATTACGTGTCGTTGGCGAAATTTGTGTATTTTGCATATTCGTCTATCAGCTTTAGTTAGGACTCTAATTGGTTGTCGATGTTAACTGCTGATTTTGCATAGACATTTTTACAAATTCTCTTGTTACTTTTCATATTCTTCTTTTGTGATACGGAATATCATGTACTGAATTTAAGTCATAATTTGCGCCAACATTAAACACATGCAATATAAAGTTAGGGATTGGATTTCAGTATCATCGATCGTGTAGGTCGTTGAAATTTTATAAAGTGAAATTAAGCTTCATGCAGGATCAATTTAGAATCCTTTCAGCTTTATGTTTTTATGCAATTCTTCGTACTACTAAGTTGATAGCGCCACCTTTGTGGTTAATCACTGGTTGGTAGTTAGCGTTATACACAGCACACTTATGTAAAAAGCAAGATTTTCTGATTTATGATTCAAGTAGAGGGAATCAGCTGAAACTTAATGCCATTACGGTGTTGCACCTATGGAAATATATACTTCAGAAAACGTGCAGTTTGTCAGTTGCTTGTTACATGAACATTCGCTCTATGAATGAAAAACGGATCTATAGCCAATTTTGTAACATGAAAACTGATGAAAAGATGCATTCAGAAAAATACATTCAGTATTCAGTTGCAAACATGCTTTTTTTGCAATATTCAACTCATTTAAGGAAGGACAGAATTCTGAACATTAAATAGTGGCCTGTTCGACAAAAGTGATAATATTGAACAATCCTCATGATCAGACCAAATTGAGATGCTTGTTTATATTTTGGGTATTTTAGCGCAAAAAATACATATAAAAAACAGGGACATCTATGATAATATATGATATCTAAGGGACGTTCAACTCCCATACCATGTACTGGACTGGAGGCCAGTGACTTTGGTAGACTTGATTAATGACGGTATGTGTTTCTGGATAAAACCATGGAAAAAGGGGCAAGCAATTCATTTCATTACTGTAAAATACATCAGAATCCAGCTGAATGTATTGGTGTACATACTAATTAATACGCCCGGCCCAGTCTTGAAGAGAAATTGTCGAAAGAATCTGTGCAGTGTACATGTACATTATACACATACAAGCATCGATGGTCAATTTCAATTATATTATGACTTTCTATATTCATTGATTTTCCTATTGCCTTATCTAAAACGTCTTCCTGTATATACTGGTGGACTTTATTCGATAATTCAAGAGCAATGAAGCGATATAACATGTGTGATTTATTTCGGCCTTGAATTACTCAACTTTCATTAGACGAAAATTGATGGGTATATTTATCACAGTGATGCGCGAATGTTTTCATCTTCACCGAAGAAATTTTTGCGGATTTCGTTATCAACTTAAATCCTTGTCAATACTGTTCCTGAATTGCACAATATGGTAGGACCTTTAAATCGTGGAGAGTCATCAATCACCAAAGCTTGGTTTGGTTTTTTATTCAATATGATCTTCGTAATGAACCACTGACATCACAATCACATCCTATTTGTTCGTCTGAGTTTTGAATATAATTTGAAGCCGTCACAGGTGATGCTCTACAATCACGAGATGTCTAATAAGAGATAAAAATATATTGACATCGGCAACCATTCCTAAAAAAAACACTGCTGCATCGATTTTCGCAAAGCAAGTCTTTTTGCAATAAGCCTGCTAATTGCACAAAAAATAAACATGCATAAAATGTGCAGAATCCACACCAATAGCCATTTATGCTCCATGCCGTAAGTGAACAATTTCAATCACTGGCATTTGATATTGCAGCTGTTATTGACAGTTGCTTATTCTTGTGGGAGTTTTGTAATTCTTTAATATCATCTTGATTGGGTCCAGAATCTTCATTAAGCAGATTCCCTGTATGAATGCGCGTATTAGAGTACTGGATAATTGTTTACAACTTCTCTCACGGCTTTATCCAGATGTGCAGAAACTACCGTCATTAATCAAATCCACCATCACTGGCCTCCAGTCCAGTACATGGTATGGGAGTTGAACGTCCCTTAGATATCTTATATTATCATAGATGTCCCTGTCAAAAAACATCAATGTCGAATTTCTGATTACAAATCTTCAATTATCAGTTTTCAGTATTTACTTCTGTTCTGACGAAATTCGACAATCCTTTTCCCTCCTTCAGTGATGCCAAGATGCGTCTCACGTTCTCATGAAGACGGTCCCTTTATATATATTTCTGCATATGACTGGTTAAGAAGTGAGTTTATAGTAGTGATAAGCAGGCTTCGAGAAAGTGGCTTAACAATTCTTTCGTTTTAGGTTCCTAATATCCCAAAACAGGATTTTTACTGTTTACATATTGATCTTGTTGGTGCTGATTTTTCGATGTTAAATGGATAAAAAGTATTTTGTCGTGTGCATAAATTACCAGTTTACTCAGTAGCGTATGTGGGAGTCCATTAATGAACAGTAGAAAAATAGTGGGCCCCACACAGAATTAGACAACTTGCTCGCTCAGTTCGCTCCTAGAAAGGTTGAGTTGCATATCGCCTACTATTGGAAATGGCACACTCTCTCAAACAATGAGCTGTCAGTCGGCTTTTGGACAACAGCCAGTGCGTGCGTGTTATAATATCTTTTCGGTCACACATCGCTGTTTAGTTATGTACATTGAGTGAGAAGAGGTTGGCGAGATCATCTCGTGAACCAATTTTCGTGCGCCTGCTATTTTCTTTAATAATGATCGGAATGACCAACAATATGGAGAAAACTTGCGCTCAATGATCTGAATTATCGAATCTGAAGGAATCGTGGCAGTCGCAACATTTTGGAGGAATTCACAGCTATCCGCAAGCGACGCACGACTGTTTTTCCTATCTCTGTAAGACATTGCGAATTCCTTTTTGCCCACTTACTAAGTTCCAGCATGTGCCATCGTTTTGAATCAGTTCCTCTAGCAAACTGAAAGATTCAAACAATCTAATTCTGTGGGGCCCCAAAATTGACCCTTGGGGAACTCAGTATTGACAAGCTTGGTGGAAGACTGTTTGCCACCCAGTGCCACAGATAGCAGTCTGTCCACAGAATTAGATTCATTTGCGCGCGCTTCGGTTTCCTAGAAAGGAAGAATTGTATGCAACCTTAATATCGAAATGGCACATCACAGAATTAGACAACTTGCTCCTTCTCGAATGGATAATTCGAGCATCGCTTGCTATTGGAAATGGCAAACAATAAGCTGTCAGCAGAGGACACTAGAGCCAGTGAGAGATGCGTGCGTGCTGTGATATCACTTCGCACACACCAGAACACACATCGATCGATGTCTGGCTTCGATTCAATGCATAGACTATACAGTGAGCAGTGCTGAGGAGAGGATGTGAAAACTGAAAACATCAAGTGAACTAATTTTCGTTCGCCTGCCACTTTTTTAATAATGATCGGAAGGGACAACATAAATGAGAAAACCTGTGCGCAATGAGACGAATTTTTCGAATCTGAAAGAATTTTGGCAATCAAAGCACTTTGCTGGAACTCACATTAATCCGCAAGAGACGCACGACTTTCTTTCCTATCTCTGTAAGTTATAAGGAATTCCTTTTTGCCCACTTAATAGATTCCTCGATGAGCCGTCAATTTCGCATTAATCACACTTCTAGCAAACCGAAGCAGATAAACAAAATATTTAATTCTGTGAGTTTGCCACTAAGAAAGTATTGGTACTTACCAGACTTGGCACTAAGCACAAGACTTGGTACTACACAGTTGATCATAAAAAACGGACCCCCCCCAAATTGTGTCAAATTTCAATCGATTCTCCTGCCTTTCAATCACACTTTACATTGATAGGCTATGCACCATTCAGGAGCTTACGCTGTCAGCTTTTCAATGAGCCACTATACATTTGCATCCGTCATTGTTCAAGGTGGACCGAGGTCAAAATGTGAAAATCGCCACTTTTAGAAATCTCAAATTTTCAATGTGAAAGCATGTGAGCATGACAATGAATCAAACACAAGGTGAAAGGGCTTTCTCGGAACATTCTTTTGATGTATTGTTCATCGAAATCGGATACTTTTAGAAAAGTTATGATGTCCCAAATTCATTGCATAATTATCTGTTTCTGTTGATTGTTGAAAAGTTGTTTGCATCGTCTGGCGCTAACAACAAGGTCATTTTCAGGCTTTCTATAACTATCCATAGTTATATATATATGGTGTTTGACATCTGCATAGCCAGATCAAAGTGGTGACCCAGATAAGTTGTAAACAAAATTTCCATTTTATGTCATTATGACTGATTCGAAGCTTGAGAAAGTGTTTTTGAATGGTAAAGTTTCTGCTCTTTTGTCAGAAGGACCGTCCGAACGGCTAGTTAACCGAAAAGTAGGCGTCCCAAAGACCACCATCCACAGGTGGGAGACTAATTTTTTCTCCCTCTCCAGAAAAATTGGATCCGGTCGGAAAAGAAAGGCAAGTTTTCGAACAGATCGGATGTTTATTCGCTTAGTAAGAAACGATCCCTCTCTGTCTTGAGCCGAGTTGGGGAGTTCACTTCAACAGCCGACGGTTGGTTTCCGCACTAACTGTGAGACGTCAACGGAAAAGTGAGCACTTCAAAAGCCGCAAGAGACCATCAGGGGTCGAATTGACCGCCAACCACAAGAGTTTGAGGCTGAAGTGGACAATGCAACATTGCTACTGGCATTCTCAATGTAATCGAGTAGTTTGGAGTGATGAAGCTTCTGTCTGTCTAAGAAGTCGCGATGGCCGTTTGAGAGTTTGGATGAAGTCAGGTTGCGCAATCCCTGATCATTTGACATTGCCTGTGAATCAAGGAGGTGGAAAATTGCTGATTTGGGCTGCGATGTGGTTTGATGGTCGAAGTGAACTACATATTCAAAGGGATAGCATGAATTCCCATGGATATGTGAATGTTTTGCAAAGGCACACTCTTCCATTGTCCTCCCAAATGGGTGATCCTTCCGACGACTGGATTTACATGGACGACGACGCCAATTGTCACAGGAGTTGTGTACTTATTCCATTTAAAGCTCAAGTCGGCATGCGAACTTTGAAATGGCCCCCTTACTCACCAGACCGCAATCCAATTGAAAATGTCGAGTCTACTGAGGCATGGTGTGAGGCGATCAATTCTTCCTGGAGATGGTCTTTCTCGACTTGAAGCTTTGCTAAGACAAGAGTGGGATAGTTTAGATCAAGAAGTAATCAACCGCCTGATCAAAAGCATGCCTTCCCAGATTTGACAAGTGATTGAACTTTCTGGCGAGGTTACGAAATATTAGTGACCACCAGCGAGCGTTCAATGGGCCAACTGGTTCTACAGAGCCACTGAACAACAAAGAAAGTTTTATTTCAACTTTTACTTTCATTTGTTCGCCAAATTTGTATCTGTAATTGACAAAATTTCATTAAATGAGACAAAATTTAGGTGGTCTACTTTTTATGATCATCACTAGGAACTATTGTGAAGATTTGAAAATACTGTGGCGAAAGACAATATACCCGTTCAACGTTTGTATTCGAATTCATTTCCTTAATGAGCGTCAATACGTCTGATTGTCCGATAATTCATTATTTCATCTAATCATGACATACAAAATCCGGAAAACTTCCTCATAATGTTAGAAATAGGAACAGCCAGTAGCCTATATGACATTCTCTGAAACAGCACTACAGAAGTTTACAGTATAGATATGACAGACATTTTGCGCAAGTTCGTTTCATCAAGGACCATATACAAAGAAACAGAAAGACGCAAGTTATCAATTTTGGTGTAATTCAGATGTCAGCAACACGCTCAGATAATTGGTAGGCTACTTTATCGATCGATCAATATGCGACTTCAGGAAAGCATCTTCTCACCAGAACGAGGGTGCCATATCTGTACGTTGTGTTTACCGCACCTCTCTGGTATATTTTATATTTGATTTACATTTGATTCATAATTTTCAGTCGCCTGTGTTCACTTCATGTTGGAGATATCCGACTACACTGCTCATTTGATACGTTGAAGAAGGTGTCAGGAAGTTTCGGATCTTCAAAGGAATTATCACAAAAACCAAAAAAGAAAGAGGAAGGATTTCTTCTGACTGCTTTTCAGGTTGGCTATTTCAATCATTCTATTGAGAGACTCTAGAGCTTAAAGAAATGAATAAGAATAAATAATCATCGCAGACTTGGTTAAAAGTTGTTGAATCAGTTGGTTATGATGCGAATCCGATATTTATATTTAGGCTTAATTTAAGCAGCACCATTATTGGTGTTTCTTTATTAAATTCAAATGTCTGGCAAAGGACAGCAGTTTTATGTCAAACGCTTTCAACATTTTTGATAAGTTTTTTATAACATACCTGTATCTTGTGTTTCACTTATTCCCATAGCCATGAATGATCGTGAACGGAAACAAACTAGCTGACGGCCGTGCATGCAAGCTAGGCGTTATGAAGACAATGACAATGTTTTTGTAATGCTGCGTTGGAAAGTCATGCAGATGTAAATCCTATTAGCTCGCTTTAACTCTCACTCATCTCTTTTTACGTCCTTGTGGTACAGAAGATGTTGCGTTGAATGGTTTCCGCTTGAGGATTCTCCTTCGCTAAGGGCGATCGCATGCATCTTCCTGAGCACCAACACTTCTCAGATCTTTGACTATCACGTTGCGCCAATTCTTTCTTTGACGTTACACAGCACGCTTTCTAGCAACTCACTCTTTCTCTGTACATGACCAAACCAACGCAACTTCTGTCTTCTGATGGACTGTCGGAACTCTTCATAGACCTTCTCTCTGATCTTCTCACGCCACACATTCAATGCATCATGCGCATCTCCACAGATTTCAGCATCTTTTCATGAGTAGAGAGCATGGGCCAGACTCACAACCGTAAATAGACATTGTTTGGAAAATTACACGTACATTATTTCATCAGTAAGATATGTTGATGTCATGATTCAACATCGGATTATATACAGTATAAATAAATCGAATCATGTGTGAATTTGCAAAATCCGATGCATAGTCATGATTTAATGATTTTCCCTTCTTCTGCAGTTTATCATCGCTCATATCAATGAAATCAAAATTGTTGTTTATGACATTCCTGGCTGCGAGTGTCACTTAATGACATCGCTCAGAAACATTCGTCTACATCCGACTTTCGATGCCGCACAGTGAGTGATTCTGATATTAAATGTAGCGACTATTTGATTTTACCTCGCATTTGATCTATGCTAAAGTGATGAAATGATTAACTGTTGACGTGGCTTTAACAAATAGCTATGGACAGCCACAACGCTCTATGCTTCAATGTGTTGACTACCAATGGCTTTGAGTTGTCCGGCCGCCGACACGAATTTCTGCAGGGAATAAAGCCGAGAGGAAGACAGGACGATGCACACATGGGATCTTAATGCCGATATTCCAATACAGAGCTCGTGCAATACCAGTAATAGCGGCATCGAACTTAAATATGATATGGATCCGGTTCACGACATTCATAAATCTTATATATCGATCAAAGCCACAATTTTTCGAGAAGCATTATTAATGCTTTTAAAAATCACGTGCAAGATCAACTGTTTTAGTTCACAAATACCAAAGGACACGTCATCAACTAATGTAATTTCTACTCCTTGCGTGGAGATACTAAAGTTTCGTGTAAACCATCAATTGGTTCGATCTTTCAATTCTGAGCTTGTGTTTTCTTTTCCACGAACTCTGAAATCCAATTTCGTCTCCAGCATTTGTTTCATTTCTCGCGTTGGTAGTGTTCACTCAATTAAGTGTCACGATTGTTCAAAATCCTGCTTTGCTGAATCTGGGAGACCTTTCCAAATTCGATTCTATGAGCATAGGGAAGCTGTGCGTAAATTTGACACTAACTAGCATTGCTGTTCATTTTTCTGATTTTGGACATTTTGTTAATTTTACTAAATTCGATGCATTGTCTAAACATGCCAATTTCAAATAGCGTCGTATAATTGAGTCTTCTTCCATGATTATGATGAATGGATGGTTTAACGTCACTACTCCCCCATTTCGGGGGCTTGGATGGTGCTGACATCGTCAGACTTGCTCGAGTGTAGTGATCTTTTAGACGAATGTCCTTCCTGACAACTTCCAATGACACTGTCTGGGAAGACTTTTGGACCAGAAGATCGCTAGACCAAGCACCTAACCACTGTGCCACTGAGACCACTCTATAAAATGCGATAAAGGTAGTACAATGAATTTGCATGCTAATACAGGAAACATTGACGGATATAAGAGATAAAAGGCACTGGTTTTCAGACAGTTCCAGATCACTGATCGTTGAAAGTATTCTATTTTGAATAATCTCTGCATAGTAAATTATTTACGCATCACACCTTTTATATTTCAGGCTTCGATTTCACATTGATGTCGAAAATTTAGGCTTCAAGATCCTTTCCACTAATCCTGAGGTAACGTCCCTCAAAATTCTTCAAATATGTGATATAAATATATAAATGTTTATTTTTATAGAAAGTGCTATGCGGACCAGGAGGAACGTTGCTCAACTTTTCTATGTCATGCTCTGCAGACTTAGCGCTACATCGAAACAGTTTGAGTAAAATCCGTCAGGTCGGTTGCAATATTGCTAACCCTCGAATATTCATCACCGAAGGTAAGTGACAGTCAATGAGTCGCATCTACTAGTACATCAGTCTTGTAGTTTAGTCTCATGACAACGCATTACAGCATAATCCTCGCATAATTTTCTGTTTACAGACCCAACGATTTTTCAATCATTTATATTTTTAGTTTCAGAGAATCAGAAGTTTTTTGTTGCCATCGGTCGGTTGTTTTATATAATTATGCATAATAAGCAATTGTCCATGCTCTATTCAGTTAGTCATCTATTTATCGGATATATAGTTCTATAATCCAAATATTACGGCTTAACTGCTTTTAAAGGATACCCAGAACTTTGATCAATGATGAATCCATCCACCGTCAAACGACAGCGTGCTCCAAAGTCATCATCATTTCGTATATTATGGGAAACCACCAGCAATGATTGCCATTCATCAATGTATTACACGTGTGTGATGCATTCGTACTTTCAATTTGGCGAACATATTTATCTACAGACTGATGGCATAGCCATGGGAAGTAGCCTGAGTTGTAGTCTAGCCAATATTTATATGTACCATTTTGAAAAAGTGGCGAAGGAATCCGCGCTTAACTGGAATCAGCATTTTCCTACCCTCTGGTATCGCTACGTGGATGACATCATCGTACAGTGGACTAGACCTATGGAAGAGCTGGATAATTTCTTAAATTGTTTCAATTCGCTGCGGTCTTCTATCTAATTTACGATGGAGCTAGAGATGGATTCGACTCTTCCTTTCCTTGACGTACTTATCAAGAAAATGAATAGTGATGTCATCTACAGAAAGCCAAATCATACTAACTTATACCTAAATCGCTCGTCCTGCCATCATCCAAGTGCTTTCAAGGGACTGATCAGGACAATGTGTCACAAAGCTAGAGAAATCTGTTCACAGGAATCTCTTGACAGTGAGCTCCGCAAATTGGAAAGAATTTTTGGGATGAGCGGATTCAGTTTCAGTGAGACAAAGTGAGTATTCGATCTTTCCGCATCCGATGTTGTAGACAATGGTGGCAATGAGAATGATATATGTATCTTACCAAATGTCCCTCGACTGGCGGAGTCTATCTCATCTACGTTGAGAAAGCTCGGTGTAAAGACATTTTATAAGCCAATATCTACCTTGAGGAGCATGTTGGTAAGAAAGAGACCGGCCCAACCCAAACATTTCGGGGTTGTTTATCGCCTCAGCTGCACCGATGACTCCTGCTCATGTGCATACGTTGTAGAGAGCCCGCGAACGGTGGAGGAGCGTGTGAAGGATGATAGACGTAATGTGAGGAATGCCGTTACATCTTAGGAAGTTGCCTCGCATGTTATCGACACCGGCCACCGTATTGACAGGAAACATTGCGAGACACTAGATCGAGAACCGGTTTACCACAAACGCCTCATTAAAGAATCCTTATGGTCGAAGAAGTTCATGTGTAAACAAGTGTGAGTGCAATACTGGAACTGCTTGGACTGAAGTCCTTTAAGGCGTGCCTCTTTTTTCTTGTCTCTCGTTTTGTTTCAACCTTTCTTCATTTTATTTTGGACGTTTAGATATCAGTAAATCTAGTTTCCGTCATTTTCATAGAGATTTCGAACAGTTATTGACTATTGTTAATTCATTGATCATCTCTGAACTAAAATTTCGTTCATTTATTTAGATTGCGAAATGATTTTGTGATTTCAGAACGTGACCATGCTTACCGGTTGTAAGCGAAATGCATCGCAATTTGGCATAACTTGCGTTTTTCACAACCGAGCATCTGGTTTACCCCGGCTCCACAACTTAGATCCTATTCAGGGCACAGGGTTTATTCAAACATCGTCAATGAATACACTTTTAATCTTTCAGATCTATTGCCAGTTGCACAGTCACTATCTCATGTGATGATGGATCTCCGTGGACGTGTAAAAGGATCAGACTTGGTGGAGTATACTCCTGAAATAAGGCAGCAAATGTGGCAAAATCTTCCGAATGTGACGTCATTGGTAGTCGACTCAATGCAGGGTGAAATTGTGCGGTTCACGGTCAACAAGTAAGTGTGGATTATGTTTAACGGAATATTGGTTGATGACTCAATTATTAATAGCTGATTTGTATCCGCAAATTTATTATTCAAGTTATGTCGGTCAGTTTGTAATTAATTTCTTGCATAAGTACTCGCATGATGAATTTTTGATCAAATTTTCTTTCTTGCATCTTCACTTCAATCATGAAAAGATGGGAACTGTCAGTAATGTACACAAAGATAAATTGTTGTGTCTGCGTGTCCAGAGATGACTTTCTTTAATACTGATGGTCACAGTCAGAAGTAGTCTCGAAGGGCAAAAAGATCAATTTTCTATTGAACGTAATGCAAATTCAAGCCTGAACTCTGACGAACCAGAACATTGACCACCACACAAAACGTGCACAGTCAGTAAATTTAGATCGTGAAGAGTCGAACGGTGCGAATAATATTTCCATTATCCACCATTTATCACTTAGAAAAATTGAGTCAAATATACGTGCCTTTCACATGACAGGCTTGCCTGCAATCTGACCTCTGAGGTTCGTGTGTTCGGTGATGCGAACCACTTCTGCATTGCGTGCGCTTGGTCAATCACACAAGCCAAAAAGAGACTAATATCTATGTCAATCTCTGGCTTGCTACCATTGCAAACGATGCCTGGGATGGAGTTATATCCGCTCTAGATTTACCCACACGCAGATGAGTCTATCTCTAAAAAATCTAAAATTTTGGATCAATTGTGAATTATCTGTAAGCCTTACTGCAAAATTCCATCAAAATGGGATAAGGAATCATAAGGAAAAAAGGAAGGGATCAATAGGGAAAATTACGTTTTAGTGATGGTCCCTGAAATCATTTAAAAAATTCTTGATTTTATGCATTATGATGACTAATAAAACACCGGCTATTTGACTTCATTTATTAAATTGCTATCTTTGGATTGTAGGTTTTTGATTGTATATATTTCTCGGACATCGATCAACACAGTATTTTGTTGCAGACGCACGCTAAATTGTTAAGCTCAAAAAATAATCGCGGATACGTTTGATGTGATGCGCCTTGTCAAAAGCGTTGTTTGTTTCACAGTTCATTTTGCAGGTGATTTTTTTGATATTTATATGCTTGTCTATATTTTCTTGGGTGAACAAATTTTCAATTATTAAAGCAGAAAAAATGGATGAATTGAAGCCTTATTTCACAGAATGAGTATAATATAAAATATGAATACAATATAAAAAGTATTGCCTTAATCATACCAGATCAGCAAAAGTGCGTCCATGATTCTCGCGTCGCTTCCTTTTACATCAGATGACCATGGACTTTATAAGGCATTATAATTTAGGTTTCACATGACGTGACGCCACTGATTTCACATGCTATCAATGACACTGTCTAGTAGTCAAATGGAAAGCTAGAATGTTTCCAAATTGAAATGTCTGTTTTGCTCTTCCGTATATGGATGCGAACTGCAGCTGTCCGTAATACGACAGAAATATCCATTATTAGTTTTCTTCGACCAAAGTAAACTAATTATGTGCGACTTTCACCTCATTGATCTGCAGCAACAGATGATGAAAAGTGAAGCGTTCACAAATTGATATGATCCATGAACTTAGATTGGAAGCTCCTACGACGAAGAGTTAGTTCCTCAAACATCTAAACCACTCCCTTCATAGGGGTTATAAGAGAGTACCTACGAATATTCCAAATTTAAAGATAAGAGTTTGCTGCTACAAAGTTTTGCGAAAAAAATTCGAAGTACAGTTCAAAAAACAGTTTTCTATATTGTTTTAAAACATGTGTTGCTGAATGCTAGGCGGTGGAATAGGGTATTGAATGTTTATTCTGATAAAAGCGGCGAGCGGCAGTTTAGTCCATTGGTTCCCAACCTTATACTGTTTCAGCACCACTTGAGATCTTACACGTTCGCCGCGTGCCACTTAGTTTCAAAGAAATTCTTTTTATGTTAGGAAAGATATAATTCTTTTTTATTTCAGAGAAATTTATTTTTGCGAACAAAACATGCATGAAACAAAGAGCAGTCATTCTATCAGTTAAATATGCTTCTTTCGAACAAATGAAAATGATTAATTTCATACCGGTAGTTCAGTCTAATTCAAATATATATACAATGAACATATTAACTAATGCGATCACTGCATCTTTTTGTTTTCCACCAGCTGATCAATACGGGGCATGATATTGCTAACAGCACACCGAAAGTCATGACCAGGAGCCACAAGCCGGTTCCGACTTTTCGATTTGATAGCCACGAGCGCTGAAATACCTGTTCATACTCCCTCATTGAAGGGAAAATTAGTAGGTGAAGGATAACCTTTTTTGCTAACGTCTGATATGTGGAGTCCATGCTCATCCAGAAGTCAATGCAAGAACTTTCTGTATGTCACTTTTGCTGTTTCGTCCGCCTGTATTTGTTCTTGCTCCCCAGTCCCGACTAGCACATAGACAGGATCAACGGAGATTTGCTCTGTGACATGAATGGATTAAAATATGATCATGGTACATATAGCCTACTTCGGACAGACACTCGCGCACCATCTGATGAGCCCTCGCGTAAAACTAGTGGTGCGCGTGCCAACAGTCTACCTCTTTATTCTACCTTAGTGTCTATAAATCAATCAAGATACACACACTCTGACTGCTATGTTTTATTTCAGGAGTTTAAAGGTTATTTGGCAGAAATTCACCATTGAATTGACAAGGTCTGAGGAACAGGCCAGTGTTTTATCCCTCTTGACGACGATGAATCAGTTTGATACTCATTCCGATCTTACTGAGTTCGCCCGCATGGAGAAGCTGCAAATCAATTGTCAGGTGAGTTTACTCCCCCCCGTGTTAGTAGTTTGAAAATTGAATAAGGCAAAATGAGATGGCAGACAAATAACTCTTTATTGTCAAGATACATGTACCATTGTACATCAGACAAAATGAAACAGTAAGAAATGATGGCTGAGGTGTTGAAGTATCCATTTGTGCTACATAGGAGACATCAGAAGTGCATGTGGAATTCCTGTTGTGAGTGTCTGAAAGAGGTCGACTATTCCAACCAAGATTGTGGGCGTATGAATGAAGTTGTTAATATGAACTACGGTGTCAAATTCTTTCGATAGCTCAAGCATGGTTTGATTGACAAGTAGGCATATTTTGTCACCATCAATGGCTAGGCCTATAAGATTTGTCATATGACGTTATGATTTGACCTTTCTCATAAGCAAGCTCTTAAATATTTCATGTGTATAGGTTTTCCACAATAGATATCGGTACTTATCCTAGTAATTTAGCTTAAGAAATATTGTTACTGATATTCCTCAATCATCATAATTCATAATTGAAATAATTTTGATTCATAGGCCTCAGCATCAACCCAAAACTGCGAAAGGCTTTGAGAATTAACATTTCCAAATAGATAAAACATGCTTAATTTTTGTTTTAGTGCAGAAAGTAGGCGGACGTTTCGGGTCCATGCTTGGCGTGGGACGAGATTTGTTCGCCCCATTCCCAGAGGATTTTTCAAAATTTACGATTTTTCCACATACATGTACCTTGTAATAATTTCCATAAGCTAATTATGTCTTCGATAAGCTTTGCCGACTGAAACCCTTGCGGTCGGAAACGACTGCATGTAGTCGACCGTGTACATGCATAATAGGTATAAATCAAGTCTAAATACCTCCATGGAACTTACAACCTTTAGGCATGCGTTTTATTAGATAATTAAATCAAAGGGTTCTACAAATATCAGTTGGCCTACACTCCATGATGTCAGACTTCTATAGATGCAGCAAACTTGCATTTCGAATACCAAAGCTCATTATTAGAAGTCATAATATGTCCTTTTATGGGCACCTGTTCTCAACTAGTCAAGCCTAAAATAGTTTGCCAAAATAGTTAAAAACACTGCCGATGCATTAAGTCAAGGCTCTGTTGCATGCATAATTTCTTTAGAAATGAAGGCAGATATTATCATCATATCTTGCATAACTGCTATCATAGCTATGAATTTCTGCAACAGATGCAAGAAAAAGTAATAAATTCTATGAGAGCTTCTCGCGTAATCATTGGAATTTCCTTGGGAAATCCCGCTCCTACGGCAAGCCTGGTAAAAATGACAGAAATTGCTGCTCATGCGGCAATGTGCGACACGGATTCAAATCGGAATCTTGCATCGCACAACGCACAATATAATGTTTTTGCTTTTTGACATCAAATGGGAGAGGAAATTTAACATTTTTTTACGGATTTTACGTCACTTTTTACCCCTACTGGGGCCTTGGACGGTGCTGACTTAAGTCAGACTTTGTTTGGAGCGTTGTGGTGCTTTGTAGTCCGGATGCCCTTCCTGCCGACTTCCAATGACACTTTCCGGGTTCGACCTCTGGACCATGAGATGGCTAGTCCAAGTACGCAACCACTGTGCCACGGACACCACATGCTTTCTTGATTTGAAAACTTTCATTCTCTGCGTTTAAACAGCACCAATACTTCTGCGGACACGAAGTTCTTTATCAAGTGCATCCTTTGCCAGCATCGCAGTTTTTATACACGTCGAGACATTTGGACATATTGATCAAAATGGTCAGATGCATTATTGTAAAACCTGTAATAGATCGATGGTAATCTATTTTTCAACACTCTGTCTTGGTGGCGGTCTACTTCTAACATCCCTGCGTCTACAAGTATGAATAAATGTCGCTTCAATAAAGCTTGTATTTACGATATGTTCCTTCTATAAAAATCAAATAACTAAATACCTTAATAAGTACACGATAAATTAAGATATTTCCATGACTTATTACCTTGATGGAAACTTGGATATAATACTCAATACATATCTTACTGATGTCGATGTTTAGTAAATTGAAAATAAGTATTATTGACAACAAAAATTTAGGACTATTTCACTCGTATCCTAGTAATTACTAATAAAGACATGGGAGCTCTAAACATAGCACTTATTACAATGACAGTGAATACTTATACATACTACAGTTAAAAAAAAAAAAGATAGAATGCCAACTCTACCCAATAAATTCTCTGTGTGATGACATCGAACAGTGATCATTCATCCTCTGATCTCCTCATTCTGATGTCTTCTTTGCAAATAAACAGATGATATTCTGATATTCATTCCTGAGGCATGGTGGTGTTCGAGGGATGGGTATACACTATGCAGTGGCAATTCATTGCAAGTATCATCATAGATTGGGTAGGCCTTACACAAACCAAACATCTTGCTACTCACTGCTTATACTGCCGGAATATAAGAAGTGGCGATCTATTGTTGATTTTCTGTTGTATTTCTCTGAATTGTACACTTCCTGTTAGCTTTCATTTCACACAAAACATTCTCACTTTCTCGTAAACACCGGTTCTTAGAAGTTTGAGCATCGCAAGATTCGTCATCAAGGACATGGATGTAAAATTTTCTTTTCAGATAACTTCAACCGCCGTCAATATGCAGCTCAAGTTGGAGCATCCACTCTTCACATATCATCATGAGGAGATCAGATTTTGGTCATTCCTATTCAATCGATTCCTCAATCCTTTTGGAGCATCTTCTCGGTCAGGAGAACATTCAGCGTTAGCTCGCAGACGTTCAGGATTGTTGCATCGCATTGCCTCCGAACGTCGGCTTTGTATTCGATTGGAAGTGAATCCTGCATTGAGGGCATGGCATGGTAATCCTGACGGACAACTTGTGCTTCGCATTGTCACCTCAGAAACAGATCCGGGATTGGAGATTGGGTTGAAGGCTTTACATCTGACCTTTGAAACGGATGTTGCTCAAGAGGAATCAGGTAGGAGACGACATTGGCTCAGATACATGAATTTGGCATTTTAGATACGTATTATTGATCCGTGTAATAAGGATCAAAATGTATATTCCCATATTTTCTTTTGATGCATTTGAATCCAATAAATACGCAATGACAAATCGACTGGAGTGGTACATGAACTGAGTGTTTCGCAATATTGAATCTGGAATATGCAGGCTGCAAATCGGATGGATCTAGGCTAGAGTCTATTTGGGGCCGGCAGGTATGATGTATGAGGTGGTCTCAAGTAGTATCATTACAAAACCTCACGTGTAATATAAACCACTTGCGACTTCACAAGCCTCACAACGTTTCTAATTCTCAGTGTGAACAGAGATTTTACCTTATGCTGTTCTCATAATGGAAGCGAATATTTTTATTTACAGTTGTTTTTCAAGGCTTACATTTTCAACTTTTTGGGACTCCAATGATCTGTTTTGATGAAATTCAAGGACACATTACTGAATGAATTCGTCAACAATCTATCGCCAACACACGAAAACCTTCAACAGGGAGGAAAGCAGCCATGTATCCAAAAAGATATCAATGACGCATGTAAAAATCGAACAGGCACTTTCGATCTCCATGTTCTGCAGCATGTTGATAACAGAAGAACTTATCGCGCTGCAGATCATATCATTTGTTGTTCCTCAAATAATTCAACAGACAAGAGCGTTCTTAGATAAAAGTTTTTAAAAGCTTAAGTCATTGACCAGGTCCGCGTCTCACATTCCGGAGCCAGAACGCGTCTCACTGTATGTACACATGTATTTCTTCATCGGTATTCGTTTAGGTATTCTCTAATAGTCCGGCCTCCAGAGCGAAATTCTGCAAGGAACGAGGTCAAAGATGAGACTTTTACAGAATAATGTGCACCCTATGCCTACTACGAATCTGCGTGTCTGCCAACTTCTAGTTAGTTCCTCTTCTTGTCAGACAGAATCAAAGAAAAACTCGTTCATCCAATGAGTAGCATATTGCAATTTTTGGAAAAAATATTTTTTCTATGCTTTTTCTTATCATTTGAAAAATACTAAGTCTAGAGCCACATTTTTGACATGGAATGTCTTCCGGTCATTTCTTATCATGTTCATGAACATTTATCTATGCAGCTACACACACTCAAGTTTGGTTAGCCTCCTACTGTCGGCAAACACCAATATGTTGGGTCACTTTAGCTGCATTGAATTTTTGCATACATCACCGATTAGAAGTGTGGTAATATCACATACACATGATAGGAAATGACCTGAAAACATGTCATGTCGAAAATTATGGCTCTAAACTTGATACTTTTCAGTTGACAAGAGCGAATAGACGATTTCATTTTTGTCAAAAACTGCAATAATCTGTTTCCTATTGGATTAACTGTGTTTTTCTTTGATCCTGTCTGATAAGAAGAGTAACTAACCAGAACTCGGCCGACGCGCAGATTCGTGTTAGGCACAGGGTGTATATTATTCTGTAAAAGTCTCATTTTCGGCCTCACTCCCTGCAGAAACTCTTTCTGGCGGCCGGACTACAATACTCCATTCTAATAGAAGCAATCAACTCATGTTATACTCTAATCACACTCGTGTCAATAAAACATTTCTGCAGCGACTAAAAACCATGTCGCAATCATTTTGTGTCTATCTGTGAATGAGATAAGTCATGAGACATAACTGCGTCGTTTCCAAGAAAATCCTTTCCTATTCACTTTGTCTGCATGTTTGACTGGGAGAGTGATCTGCTATTGTCTCAGCAACAGCAACAGTATGTAACTTGCATCTGTGCAGTTTTGTTTCACATTACAGTTTGCTTCTCGTACCTCTCAGTGTTCCGCGGGAACGGCTGATGAATATGGGCAATTGTCAGCAAATGTGAAACACCACAGCGGTCTCCGTGACATAGGGGTTAAGCACTTGGCCTAGCAATGTTTTGGTCTAGAGGTCGAGCCCCAAAAGATTCATTGGAAGTCGGCAGGAAGGGCATCCAAGTACCACAATGCTCCTGAAATGTCTGACTATGTCAGCACCGTCCAAGCCCCCAGTATGGGGGAGTAGTGACGTTAAAAAAGTGAAACGAGTCTGAGTAAAAATTCTGACATGATTTCTTCGACTTTAGCCGGAATTCCAGCGCATTGGTTGCTAATACAATGCCTTCATTTTATTGATGCACACACCCTTGAAATCCTTGCACAAAGTCAGCAACGATGCAGACAAGGGATTCGAAGCCCTAGCGACGAGAATGATACTGTGACAGAACAAAACTGCCGTAGAAGTGATCCGTGATTAAAAGATACGCATGACAAGTTCATCCGAAAAGTGGAAAAGACCTGACATTTCATACAATATCAGAAATCGTCAGCAGTCCTATTTCACATCTCTCAACATCGACACAACTCCCTCTTTCTAGTTGCAGCCATGCCCGGGTAAATTCATTACAGGCGCACTTAACTTAAGTGACATGTCACTAGTATTTAATGAATATCTGTCAAAATTTCTCTTAATATGCTAAATGCGTGTCTTAAATTACACTCGCTGAAGAGTCATTCCTCGTCACATTGTAGAATCGCCGTTGTCATCATTTGATCTGTATTGGGAAATCAGCACAATGTATTGTAAATTGATGGAGTCGAGCACTGATATCAATGAATATCACGACCTAATTCATTATTGGCAAACTGTTCTTTACCTCGGAAACATTTTCATGTGGGTAAGTTCACAACCTTTTTAATATTGCAGGTGAGTGGGGGTGCATTCGCTCATGCGCCTATTTAAATGCACAAGGAAAAGACGTCTTCTCCGATTGTTGATGTATACTAAGATTTGTTAATGAATTTAAGTTTTTATCGATGCTTTCATGCCCGTGAATTAACAAATAATGAAGACTAAGTTGAACTGAGAAACACTTGATTTCTCTCTAACGATTAATTACTTCATGACATCGAGATCACTTTCTAAAAAATACTGTTCCCGCAAAGTCATTCGTCGCAAATGAGTGTACTTTTATCGAATGTTGCTCTATGAGAGAAATACGATTGTGCAGCTAGATCAACCATGTCATTTTTTCCATCCACGATGATTTCTGGAAAGTGCAAGTTCATTGATGATCGAATGGCTCAGATTTCAACTGCGAATTGATTTAAAGCCATCACCATTAGCGTGATCTGTTAAATCAAGAAAAGGAAAACATGTGAATAAAAGAGTTCTTCTATTAGCGATATATCATCTTCTATCACTACATCTGATTCTGAATGTATTCTCGAGTGGCTTGTCATCTCATGATATTTCTATTTAGCATGTGTTATTTTTTATGTTTGACAACAAGGCCAAACAGCTATGGTTGATTTTTATTAGCTTTTTGCGTTAACCTCATTTCCTCAGTGCTCTTTCCATTTAATTCATGACTAGGACTAGTTATGTTTGGAATGATGCCAAAGTATTCAAGCCTTTCGTGAAGACTTTTTGCTATTGGTGTTCGCCTATTTTCTTGATTTAGTTAAATTTTAGTTATTGTAGGATAAAGGCCTACCTTTACTTTAGATAATATACTACAATAATCATTTTATTCTTGATTTTTCATGCTGAGTTGTTCTTGCGATACATGTATATTTATTTAATCAAGAATAATATGTATAAATTTCACTTAAAATCAGTTGCAGTTGAAGTTCCTCAGAAACTAAAATTAATGTAGTAAAGCGCTTCAGCTGTAGCTGCTTTAACTGGAGTTTCTCCTATGTTTCTTGATTTGTTGAATTCTTGATTGTGCATATTTCGTTAAAATAACCAAAGTCAGTCCTACTGTAAGTGTGATAGCAAGGATCGTACTGCTATGGTGATAAAGCTGACCGTTGTCATAAGGTACTGATGAGGAAAATAATTCGTATTGTTCGATTGCAAATTTCTATATGAATGATCGATTTGTTCGTCAGCGTAAATTTCATATTGATAGTTGAGTTTGTAACATTTTTTAGAAGTTTTCGATTTACAATTTTATGAAAAATATGCACTTTCTTTACTTCATTCATAAGCATTTATGAGACATCAACGTTAAATTCATTATTGAAAGAGCTCAGAATAATTACATTGCTTGTGCCTCTGCATGTTGAAAATGTAACAAGAAGACTGACAGTTAAAATGATTTAGTTTTATGCATAGGCTGTGCAAAAAATTTCAAATTATGAGTGTAGAAAAAAATGATCACGCCGTGAGTGATGATTTATTTAAATTTCTATGAGTTGGGAATTTTTCAAAACGTTGAAAATTGTTGATTTCTTGTCCTGAATAACTGATGTTCACATAGCTTTTATCACTCAGGATGTAACGCATGCAAATAATGATGAAATTGCCGAAGTTAGTATCAGTAGGTCGAATAACGTTTCAAAATAATGTCATTCATCTGTTTTTATCTTGAATTCCTTATGTTTTAGAGTCACAAACTTCGATTGGGAGGAATGCTCAGTCATGTTCAATTGGAATGGTCTCACAAGCTTGCTGAACGAATTTGTCACATATTGGCTGGGTTTGTTCAAACTCGCATTGAGGAACCAGCTGATAATTCCAAAGTAGTTAGCAAGCGTGGTTGGTCTTCCACTCTTCTCAGTTTGTTACAACGCTGTGACCTAGACATCAAACTCAACCATATGAATGCATATCTTGTCAGTGAGCGTGGCGTGTTTGTCATGCAACGGGTTGATCTTGTTCATCTGCAGAGCATCGGTGAAAACCGGAATGTGTTGATTGTCAAAGGAACCACTGTCTCATACATTCATCAGATAGACAAAGTAGGTTCCATAAGTGATGCTCATAAGGTAAAATTTTCAAATTGATCCACTTGCATCATTTATTTGCAGTCAATTTCGTTGCATATATTATTACTTCTGAAGTTTAACTACTTGATGTCTGCATTCAACAAAAGGCGCTCATTGGAGTAAATGATGTAAACATACAAGTGCGTGTTGCAACTAGCTCCGCTTATAATCCTTACTAATTTTGGATGATCCTAGACAAAAAGCGTCTTTATATTTTAGTGGACAGTTGAGACATGCTTAATGAAACATAATAAAGGGATGCGTTGAGTACAAGAACACCCATATCATTGCAAAATTACTGTGAAATTTGCTTGTTTATGTATCTAGTATGTCTTTGCAAGGCAGAAAATCTTTGATGCATTTATACTGTATTTACTCAGTTTCGTCGAAGTTAAACATGATCTCGGATGATTTTCGGATGCACTGCAATCAGAAGGCCTAATAACTCATGCCAAATTATGCCTCTGATGGTTGGATTGAAGAGTAGCAGGGACTCGCATTGATTCGCTTGTATGAGCGAATGGTGGCCTTAAATTGTTTAAAAAATTAGTTTGTTATTTGTCCTAAATATTGGAAAATTGTCTTTGAAATTAATAATTTTGAGTTATTATCTTACTTATTATTTCAGCATTTCTATTTAAGCGGATTTCGATAATTCCGGAGTCTTTTACAAAATCCAAAGGCTCTATCAGCTGACTGATAAATCCTCTTCGGAATAACTGAAATTTGTTGTAATCAGGTTAGTTGTAAACAAAGTTACCTGAACTTATGTTTGGCTGAATCACACAGAAATTTTCCTTTTGAAGCAATTAATTGTTGGGAAATGTATCTTAATTAAGACAACAAATGTTTAATATTCAACTATGTTATTTGCACGATCGAGCAAATATTTGAGGTGATAATGTTGATAAGCGACGGATTGAAATCACACAAATAACGCAATGTCAAGCAGTTTGATCAACAGTTTTGATCGAAAATGGAAGTTATAGATCACTATCTACAAATAGGCAAGTATTTAGAGTTCATTACCTTCTGTTGATTATAGCAAGCTTCATCACCATTTCCGACTTCAACCCTACTTTAACTACATTTTGTTCTTCAATGTAGTTAAGCTACAATGTCAATGCCATTTCTGATGATAATATAGAAAAGTCGTTGTCTATTTCTAATTGATGCCTGCTTCTTTTCAGAGCCACCCAGTTGTGCCAAGCGATGAAGTTGAAAATGCAGTGTTTGGAGTAAAGGAGATGTCCGTGAATCAAGAAAACAAAGTGTGTTCTGACATTTGTCGATGTGAATTCCATTGGTTTCATTTTCTTGTCTCTTCAGAATTTCAGTTTCATGTGTAACGAATCGATTGTGATTCGATGGAAACCTGCTCTGCATCTTTGCTTAATTGAATGTTATCGTGCGACTTACCTCGTGTTAGAGAGTGTCAAAAGTTTGAGAAGCAAAGGTAAAAATTTCAATTTCTTTATTCATTGAATCAATAGATTTTTTTACTTTACAGCTGGTGCAGACTGTCCTAAGTGCGAAAAAGATGTCAAGCTTCGCAATGAGACAACAGAAGGGAAGTCTGGTCTTTGGTCAAATCGATACGATTTCCGTTTGGCTGGTTTCGAATTGCATTGTGAATTGAACGAATCCCATCAAATGGCCTTCATTCTGGTTGATTTGAGAGGCCGGTTGACGAAGGACAGGGCCCAGTGGGTGTCTCCACACGTCGCTATCCGGTTCGATCGACACAATATCTTCGTCTTCACCAGCGCTGACCTCCGATCCAATCACCATGCGGAGGAGTATTGCAAACATCGGAGTGATTTCAAGATTCTTAAAACAAAGAGCAATCGTGCATGGTGAGTGAATTGTTGCCAAGTGGTCACACAACCCTCCAATATCGGCAGGCCCTGTAGGTGATAGGATGATGATAATGGCATTTCAAAGAGGATAACTTAATTGGCTAAGAGCCGCGCTTCGGTGCGGAAATACAGAGGATCCTCCTTGGTTCGAGTATGTGCGCAAAGGGGGTACCTCCGCTCTCACTAGAGGTCATTAACCCTAACCTAGTGAGAGTTGCGAGTGTGTGAAGGCTGCCCCACCCCTAGCTTGCTAGTATGGCTACGTGCTTTGGGTGGGACAGGGATGAGTGAAAAACAAATGACAGAATAAGAAGAAGCATGAAGAAAAATAGTAATTACAATTAGACAAGTACATTGTGAAGCTATTTCAATCTTGAATTGAAAGGGGTTTCTCCAGTTGCACATAGAGCGTCAAGGCGTCGTTCATCAAGAAACTTAGTTTCATGTTTCGACTCTTTAACATGTAGTTAGGGAGCTACTGACACTTTCTTCCTAAATTCCCGCACAAACGGCTTAATAGCATGGATTTGTAGATCTTGAAACGTTTCCAAGAATTCTTCCGAGAATTTTTGCATTTGTTTAATTGCTGAAAATTTCATTCTGTTCGATTATCCAAAAATGTAGTCCAAAACTTCATTACTTTCAAATTCAAAATTACTCTCAATTCACATTCACATTAAATTCAAAATGCTTTGCTTGTAGTCGAATGTCCATGCAGAATTGCCAGTGCAGCAAAAGGGCTTTTGCAATCTCAAATTGACATAATTTAGCAGACAAACTACATTGAAGGGGGCGTTTTCGGGGTTTTGATATCAATCTTTGACCTCAAGTTGCATAACGCAGCGATTCCGCTTCTATTTCAGGGAATTTCAATGTGACGAATGGTTGACGACTTTCCCTTATAAATACAACTTCTATGAATGCTTTGATGCAGTAAGTTTGCTTTGATTTGATATTCTATGTCAGGATATTCATTTTTCTTCAGCACAATTTTCACTTACTGAATGTCGTAGTGTTAAAGCAACCGAATCAGTCTATTGATGAAATATTGAAATTATTAAAAGCTTTCATTCTTGCATCTAAAAATCTGAACATCACATCAATTACCAAAGTTGAGACAAATGTGGAATAGAAATTGCACAATTGAAATTACCTTAATAGACCATTCATGTTATCTGCTCTCTATAGTATCAAACCTCCGCTCATTAAAGTCAATTTGCAGAGAATAGTTGACTGAGATTTGCAATAATTGATAAGAAGTCTAATTTCATCATTTGCCTTCCTTCTTCCTGGATTGCTGTGTAACCGGCAATTTGGCAGATACGAAACAAGTTTAGACCGCTCACAATCGTGCGATAGTTTGTGGCTCATAGCAGCTACCCTAAGTTGAAGATGGCCACCTCGTTTTGAGCTTAATGGTTGCCTTTCAGCTTGCTTAAATACTGAAAATTTATGCCTAAAGTAATTTAATACTTACATGTAGTCTTACTAAGTTTCATGATCACATTGAAGTGCAGTGAGGCTTTAGCGTTACTACTCCGCATATTAGGGGCTTGGACGGTGCTGACATAGTCAGATTTTTGAAGCATTGTGGTACTTTTGGTCTGGATGCCCTTCCTGCTGACTTCCAGTGAAACTATCAGGACTCGGCCTGTGGACCACCGAGACCAAATTGAAATGCGACACAAAATATATTGTCCTCTACTCTTACCTGTAATAATGCATGGCATTAGACAGAACATTGTGAAATATCCCTGAATTACAATGGATTGAATTGCTTGTAATGTATTGTGAAAATTGTAGTCATTTTGAATTGTTAATGTTACCTCTTTTGCCATAGACTGATGGCTGTTGGGTTTTAATGTGCCCATCAAAATAGTGGTAGATTCTGTTTAACTTAACGATAATAAATAAAAGATGTAAGTGAAGGCATATTTCTACTCCTGCAATGACCATTTTTAGTAGTTTTTATCACAGCTTCTATCATGCGTTAATACAGATGTACACTTTATTTCCATTGAATGTTTTTCATTATATTTTGTTGCACAGGGGTGATTTGATGCGTCAAATCATCCCCCTTTGATTATGAATATTAATTAAGCAATCCACGACTAATTTAAATAAATGGTAATAATATTGTCACCATAATAGGAATTGTCTGTGAAATTCATATTGGAAGAAATTATGATGTTCTCTGATTCACTTATGCTACGATTCAGAAAACATGCAACAAATTATTATATATCGATGCACGCATGTGCTGCAGGATTGGAGCCAAAATGATAGCCAGTATCTAAGCCTTCATAAGTCAAGACACATTCTGCAATTTTTCGTTGTTTTCAAACTCATCTCAGTCCAAAACTAAAAGTAATCATATGACGCTCGTCACCTTCAAGCGTCATAAGATCTGTAAAATCCCTGTAACATATTTCATCCTGTTTCTTAAAATAAAGCCAGAGATCATTGATGCATCAGTTTCCTAATGCGTTCAACTGTCTCATGTATCTGTAGTTTCACTGAGTTGACATTATTCAGGAGCGATTCTATGAACTGAAGAGTCAATTTTTTAAAAATGGAAATTAGAAAATGAATATGAAAATATTATAAATTAATGCAGTTGACATGCTTACTGCAGACATCTACTTTCGTAGTTGATGAAAAGTTATATGTTTAGCATTTGGCACTTGAATTAGCAGAATACATCTTCATTGAGAAGAGAATCCAATGAAAGTTAGAAAGGAATCTCGAAGTAGAAAAGTGAACGCATCCTGAGGGTTAGAAGCTTCACAAATAGCATAATGTAGTCCCATGAATTTTATGATGTCTCAGGCACCGGTCTACCAGTCGTAGTTTTGGTACAGCGTGTGCAAGTCGGCATTAACCTGTCAATCAGGCAGTGGTAAAATAGCGAACCTGCCAGATTCAAGTTCACATTTACAAATTGTGTAAAACTTCGCATCAATCGAAGATACATTAAATGTGTGATGTGACCATAAACTTCATAATTTCAAAATTTGAATAACAATTATTTCAAAAAGAAAAATCACATTTTTGCATATGGTGTGATCAGTTTGATCTGCTATTACGGACAGACCCCGATCATATATTTCGATTCGATCGACGACAGTAACCGTGGATCATTATGCTTTATCGCCTTGTTCAACGATTAACGAACAAGCACTTGAATTCTGTCTCCCCTTACTCTTCCGTGTTGGTGAATGGCGACAGTTCAAAGTTAGAAATTCAAATTTTGTGCGTAAAAGCAATTGTTCAAACTTTCTGACGACTACCAGTGTTATTTTTGCAATTCCTGTATTGCCGCTGTTTTTTATTGTCATTCCCGTCTTATGTTTATTTTCATTCTTTTACAATACCTGCCCTAGTTACTGCGCTCAAAGTTATCTGAAACGGTTGTTTTGAAGATGAAAAGGTCACACGGTTCCGTCTAATTGCATGCTAATTAGATGCATTCTAATCTTGTTGGAAAAAATCGTGCGACAATAGTGAGAATTGAGATATCTTGGGATGCTGAAACAGTTTTCGGATGAAATTCGTGGCAATAAAAGGCGATCCAATCAACTTTGTAATCAAACTAAACTCGACTGTAACTACATGTTGCTTAAAAGACAACCGATGGAATCCTATCTGAAAAGGATGATCACTTTAAAGTGAATATATTCTGATGGTTCGTCCTAATTATCGTTGAATAATAATCATTATCATGCGATTTATCGATCAAGTTAGATCACGAGAACATATTTGAATAATTAATGACATATTTCCTTCTTTCAGTTTGTCAGTATTCGAAAGTTTCTACGCAAACTTCATAACAGCGGCAAAGATCCATTCAGTTCAGATCGTCCTTTGGCTGCCGATTATATCATTCGAGTGAAAGTAAGTCGATATCGAAGTTGTGCGAATGCATAATGAAAGATTCTAATTTGATGGTTGCATCAATGTCGTTCATAACGATCGTTCCCGAACCGCTTTATTGACGAGTAATTCTTCCTCGAAGCACTTATGAAATAAAAACTGTCTCATGCTGAGTTTAATCACATACGTAAAATGAGAGAGCGATGATGTAAGGCAGGAGTCACCAGGCTGCGCACGTGGATCGGATCTTCTCCGTAAATGCATTTTGCCGGACTTTTGAAGCTGTTTGCTAAAAAGTACTGAACCGGAGGTGGCCCAATAAGCTTATCATATTTATCCTTAAAGACTTCAATGTTGTAAGTTTTTCACAGAATTCATGAAAGAGAAAATTTTGGTCGAAGATCATCGCTATCACTTACAAATGTGATCAGCAATTGATGTCTTAGAAGATTTTACTTTCTCCGTTACAATGTATTTTTACATTTTACTTGCTGTCACTCACTCAGCCATGAATATGATGAACATGATTGAAATTTCGAGTTTTTCTTAGAGCTTTGCTCTGGTTAGCAAGTGTTCTGCAAGATAATTATGTTCGTCGCCGTCGTTATTTTCAGTTATTCGACACTCAATAATAAAGAACTAGAACGTACATGGGCATTGAAGACAATGTCACGCCGTGGAGACGGGCCATGACAACAGTACGTAAATCATGACGTCTTCCAATGACTGGAAGTGGTACATAGTCAGAGTGCTTTTTAAAGATCCACGATTATTAGCATTTCTCTTTAATCATAAAACCATTTTGATATAATGACCTGCGATATACCGCCTTACGACAAGACTCTACAATTATAATCTTTCACACATATAACTTGAGACCTAGCGACCAGGGCTGCGGAACCGATTGATTTCTATTTTCCGTTTCCGCTTCCAATTATTGGAAACCAGACATTGCCTACAAACCTCCCAATTTCGAGCTCCTTTTTCTTCATTTTCCACTTTTTTACGAGTTATAGGTTCTGACGTTAACACTTCGCAGTCTCCACGAACTTTCTAATGTAAACCCTAGCTGACTTGTATGCGTTTTTCTGACTTGCCAAAAAGTCAAATATTTTTCAAATTTAGTGAAAATGTTGACCTTTGGGAAATTGTGAAATAAAAACGTCTTATTTTCCCAACACGTGTGTAGTGAAAAAAATTTTAAACGACCACGAGAGTGTTTGAGAATGCTACAATGAAATTGCCTCAAGACACACCAATCCGCATGACGCAAATTTGTCATTGATAAGATGATACTGAGGTTTTCTGATTTCGAATGCCAGTATTCTGAGATAATACACCTTCGTCTCATCAAAATGAGAAAATTAGAAGTAACTACATTTAGTAATACAGGTGCCAATTTGTAATTAGGTGTAATATGGTAAGCACTAAGTATGCCAACTATTACTTAAATCATATCAAGACTTAGGATCAAAAGTCAGAAGTGCCTCGCCTCGCCCTGACAGGCGAATTAGTGTCATGTCAGTCATTAGTGTTATGATTCTTTCGGAAGCGGAAGCGATCGTCAGGCATTCGCTTCCGCTTCCAATGAAAACGATCGCTTCCACACCCCTGCTAGGAACACTGACATAGGTCGGCGCCTAAACGAGCAGATGAAATGACCATCAAACAGCCATCCTCTCCACTCCTACTAACTTAAGCAAATGTGTAGTCAAATTTCTATGGATCCGGCATTTTTGATGACCCCCATTGTGAAGCAAGACCTGTCATGTGAACCACAAGATGAAAAGAACCCTTCCATGCACATTAATCTCATGTCGCCGTTTTAATCCATTAATCTTTCTTCAGCTGTAGATTGATACAGTTCCATAAAATATTATCTGGGGATTGATATCTTCTGTCAATTTCATCATTACTTTGTCATATCTTCACTTTCCATCGATAAAGTATGGACAGGAAATCATATTTATCTGGTTTGATCAGGATGCACTCAAGATGATTACAAGGATTAGAGCTATCAATCCTGCACAACTGAGCACGTCTCACGCTCATCATAACGACAGACGTTGAGTTCCTTCCGTGAGTGCATCCTGTAACTAAGATTGACAATATATTCTGTGATCGCACAGTCTAGCAATGCTAAATTTAGAGAAAGCAGTGACAAAACACATTTTCCAATGTCTTTCCCATCGTTATAATGTATCATGATATCTTATGTATCAATTTTTTATCGTGAGCGGAAAGACATCGGAAAATGTGTTGTGTCACTGTTCTTTCAAGTTTTAAATGAATTGAGCAGGAGGAAATACTCAAGCAGTAAAGACATTTATAGTTAGTAACAAGTCACAAGTCGATGGAATGATTGTTTTGCTCTCGGTTTGACCTCAGATTTTAATCTGAAATCTTTCAATCACCATAATTCATTGAATTCAATATTATGTTCTCTTTTTTAACATTGTATATTTGTTAGTTAAAGTTTCATTTCAACGCTGCATCCTCTCGGGATAGTCACATTCCGGCCTGATGGCACAGTAAATACGTCATTATTCACTTTTTGTGCATTAATTGGACTTATTAGACATAAGTGAGTTATTTTGTGAATTTTGTCCTCATTTGCATCCGTCATATTTGACGAAAAGCGAAAGAGTAATGTGATGGATGCTCATCATACAATCAACCAAATTTAACTTATATAACCCAAACAATAGCAATTGAGCTATAATTCGCAAGAGGCTAAATTGAACCAAAGTTCTTTATATTTTCATTAAATAATGATAGAGATTTTTAGAAATGAAAATGCCTGTTTTAATACAGTGAAAATGCATCATGAGTGCTAACAGGAATTTTGAAGCTGACAACATAGCAGCAGTGTCAACGAATTAGTCGACCGTCAAGCATTACGGTATTAAGTATTAAGATATTGGGATTCGCCAGCAGACGACGTCGAAAGAAGTTATCTTGGTAATTTGTATGAAAGTCACATCGCCATGAAGGTGATGAGTTCTTGAATTTCTTAGAGTCATGCTGTTGAAATATTTATCCATACTTTTTATTTAGTTATATAATTATCTATTAGTTGTTACTAAGTTGTAACAACTTGATAATCAGCTGTTAGCCCTGAAGATAGCTTCCTTAAGGAGATAAGATAAATTTATCAAATTGTCATTGATGCATGTAAGGTACCTCATTTTCCTCTTTTTCATTTTTCATCATGTACCCCAACTCAAAGTTCATTCAGAATTTTCGAGCATGAATTTTTAGAACTTGAGATCCTTCATCTTTGTCAATTTTTCATTGGCATCATCTTTTATCATCGAATGATATATTATGCTTCACGTTAGTTCATGTTATTGTCATGAGAGTATTTCGATTGTCGGTTTCAATTGTACTTGCGCATTATTCTTTCAGGATTTCATATTCCAAGTGAATGATGACCCATTCGAAGTTAAACTGAATGACAATTACGCGGTAAGTTGTCTTAATCAGCCAAAAATCCTATCATTTTCAGTATTTAGTTTCCTTATCTATTTATGTCCGTATTCCATGTAGAGGAAAACTTAGTGCTTCTTTGGTATGTCTACTGTAAACATTTACATATGCTACTCAAAGTGGCAATGTCTGTCGACTTATAACGATCTGTGAGAGAAAATTTTGTTAACACATCATGGAGACATCACTCCGTCAAATAAACAGAGCATATTGGCAAACATGTACACAAAGTTCCTCTTAAAATGCATTTTCTTTGTTGACTTTCTATAATCGCTAACCAATGCTAGGTTTCATCTCACTCACTCTCACTCATCCCTTTTTGCGTCCTTGTGGTCCAGAAGATGCTGGGTTGGACGATTTTCGCTTGATGATGCTCCTCCACTTCTGGCGATCGTGTGTATCAGGTTCTTGAGCACCAACACTTTTCAGGTCTTCGGCGATGACATCGCGCCAGGTCTTTCTTTGGCGTCCAACAGCACGCTTGCCAGATACTTCCATGCCCGTAACTTTCTTGACCCATTACGACTCGCTCTTCCTCCGCACATGACCAAACCATCGCAACCTTTGTCTTCTGATCGAATCCAAGATGTTCTCTAGCCCCATTTCCTGTCGCAGTTCTTCATTCGACCTTCTCTCTGATCTTCTCACTCCGCACATCCAACGTATCATGCGCATCTCCGCAGACAGCAGCATCCTTTCATGATTTGCGAGCAGGGGCCACGATTCACAACCGTAAATCATTGCTTGCCGGACACATGCAGCATACAGCTGGCCTTTATCATCGTAAGACTTGACTTCTTAATAGACACGACTCATCACGCTGAAGATCTTTAGAGGAGAGCAGAAGCAAGCATTCGCTGATTATGGATCCAATGGTCAGGCAGTCAAGATGGTTACGTGGCAGTCCGTCGTGAGTGCTGCGATTTCCTGAGACATAATCATAGTCAGATTGCAGCATTTACTTTACAGCTATGAAATCAGGAAGTTAATAACTTTTCATAGAACAGTGCATTTGGATTGTAGGTTACATTTTGCGTCTAGGTAAAAATAGACTATTTTTGACAATAAAGCTTATGTGTGATGATTCTATGCAGAAAAGATTTAATTCAGGCTCTATTACAGACAAATTATTATGAAAATTCTAATTAGTGCCGAAAAAAGTAAGTTGAATGTACATGTATTTCAATGCAATGTAATCTTAGCATATACGAGTATATCCGTTATATTTTGAATTGGCTCAATCATAAAAAACAAAAAATGTTTCTGAATCATATAGCTACTTTGAAAAGGAAAGTTACTGATAAACACATGCTTAGAATAGTATACATGTATCTACTGAGCATTGCTTCATATGAAAATACTACGATGGGATTCACACGTGCCTCTTCTCTCATTTATTGTTGCGTCTACTGTCGACTTACCCTATGCCGATTTGTCTCGAAAGGAGAAGACTACGTCAATGAATGACACCATCTCTTTGACGCCAAATCTGCCACAACTTGGGAACTGGGAAGTGATTGGCATTTGGGAGAATTAAAGATGTGTGTCGTCAAACATAATGTCGTTTATTTTTCGGCTTTTTGATAATTGTGTCTTCCTTCAAGCAGTAAAAAATAGCAAAGTACTACCGTAATGCTGATATTCCGCATTTACCACTGAATAACCGAGATTCCGCCAAATACCACTAGAGGCGAAATCTCCTTGTGTTTGATGTTCATATTGAATTTAATTTCACATACAATTTGTTACATAAACGCAGCTTTGACGTCTGTAGTCTTCACTAGGGAATTGGACGTTGTAGACGCAGACATACTTATAGCGCTGCACTACTGCGTCCTGATGCTCTTCCTGACGACTTCCAATGACATTCCTACACACAACACCAAAGTCAAGCACTTCACCATTGATCAACGGAATGGTGCCACGGACACCATCGTGTGTCATGTCATTTAAGAATTTGCCAAATACATAAATTTGAGCAAAGTTAAATTTTATCTTAAAAGATTACTTAATCGACATTACGAGTATATACGAGCATATTAGAATAATTATTTTATTATTTAAAGGTTTTTTTATATAGTTTGATTATTTTCGACACTTATAAGTTGCCTACGTGTGGATGTTTATATTCTTATAGTTCTTGGTCTCCCTTACAGCTTCTTTCTGATGAAAGAGCACAGCGGGAAATACGACTTGAGAAACTGCGGAGTCGAATGGACGGGAAGGACAAGACTACTTTTTATTCAGGTAATATTCACAATTTATGCAACAGTTAATACAATTTACAATTAAACAGCATTTGTTTTCTATTCAATTTAAGTTCTATTTCAAAATATATTCATCATTTAGCATTTTGATTACCTATTTCTACAGCCCTAGAGTCAGACTGTTGCTGAAAGCAATGTAGATGGTTGCGGCATGCATCTGGTGCAGTGCTAATGCCGCCTTCACTATCAGTTTTAATGTACATTGTCTAAAAGTCACAGCTTTGAACCGAATTGAAGTAGAGTTGAGTCCAAATCTCTCAAGTAGAGATAGAGAATACTGCACTACAAGGACATTATGCCGGTGTCGTAAGACTTGCTCCCACCTATATTCTAAGCATCCTATTGGAAAAAAGTGAAAGGTTTTGTACTTCGAAGTCTGTGGCCGTGAGGAGAATATATTTTGAGTGGATATTCGTCATTGATCGCCATGGAAAAGTGAAATTTTCATTTTGGGAATAGAAGATCCTGTAGAAGACGTATTTAATTTTCTGCCCAGGTAACTGAGTACCGTTGCATTATTATTATTAATTATAAATGGTGTCTAGACCTCATTCATTCTATCAGGTCAGATATAGCAAACCCTTCCGGTCAGGAATATTTCAATAGCTTGCAGCTGAGATCTTTCGCAATGTCATCATCTGCACAGATCGGCCATTCAGTGTTAGCAAACATGACTTCTGCAATGCCACACAAGCAGTCTCATGTATTATTGAGATGACGATTTTAGTAGATGGACCCTAGCTTGCGTTAAGCTTGTGTTACTTCGCTATTGTTAACCGCTCCACAGTGTTTAATGCCTATTTTCAATGGTAGATAATTTTGATTACTTTGATTGAAAATCTTGAAGTGGATATAAAATCTCTAAATCGAATTATGAACGAAGTATTCGAGCGATCTTCAACTGGCGCTTTCTTTTTGATGCCATCTGTGTTCTGTAATGAATGATGAAAACAGCGATGATTGACGAGCGCAGTTGATCAAGCGACTTCTGAAAATGACTTGTCATTGCAAAGGTCAGGTGTTCGAGACTGACTGAATGGTCAAACAATGTGCATGCAATAATTTGTCCTTCAATGCAGGTCTACAATAGGAATTACAACACATGAGGTGAATGACGCTAGAAATATTACGGACTAGATGATGAAAAAGAAAAGTTGAGCTGTTTGCAACGATAATGTTACAACTGCAGAAGCAAAATCATATTTCATCTCTAGTACATTGTACATCAATAATAGACGCAGTTGCAGTCGTATCATTCCTTTTTCATCTTACTATAACTAATAATTTAATGAGAAGTGTAATCAGACCGCGTCATAAGTGCGGAGATGTTAATCATCCATTGAATTACTGTGTACCTCGTCACCAGGTGTATTCGAACAAGTTCTTCAGGAGAGCGAATTCGTTTTTTCCTTTGATATAGGAGTAATTTAGTATGGTGCAATTCATGAATGTCGTCTTTTTTCATTTTTTTGCCTTTCCCTAACCCACCCAAGGTACAGTCATGCTGGAAATCTAGGAGTGGGGCAGTCTTAGTACACTCGCAGCTCTCACTAGGTTGGGGCATTAACCTCTAGTGGAAGCGGTGCCACCTCCCAAGGCAGACGGTCCCTAGACCATCCGCACTTTGGTATCGAAGACTACATTGCATATATGTACACCGATTTGCTATTATGTTTAACGTCATGGCCATAGCGTTTTGAATTAATTGTAGTTATGCTTTTCACGAGATTGATGAAGGAAGCGGCTGATGCCTACAGCTATGTTTGATAAATTTTGTGATAAAGTTAAAAAGAATCAAAAATGGGAAGAAAAGCATCATTTATGCCTGTGGATTATGAAAGGGCTTCATGTGCCGAAGACTATTAAAAGCACATCAATAGTTGCATACTAAACTACACCAAGTTTTATGACTCCTCTAACCTTGAATATAACTGCTGGCATTTTTTATCCAATTCGAAACATATAAACATAGTTCATAATATAGGCTTCAAATATTACAAGGTCTGTTCTTTCAACAGTATCGCATGACTAAACGATCTCCAGCTGATGTTATTTGTTGTTGATGTAATGCTGTCATTGCATTAGCCAACGCTTACATCAAAATGTTTCCTTGGCGTCACAATTTTCAATATTGAATTCCCATTCCGATGGCAACTCAGGTGTTATGTGATTTCAAAAGCAAAGCTGACCAGTGACCACGTATGTTCATGTTACATATTTATGTAGAGGCGACCAAAGCCCCTTGATGTCAAGTAAAATGGATCTAGTACTTGATAACAAAAATCGGACTAATCTCCATGCAGACTGAGTTCTAGAGATCAAACTAGAAAGAATAGAATTTTGAGTAAATATATTTAACAATTTTCGACAATACAGAAAAGTAGCATGCAGATGGATGATGGTAGAGGTTTGACTAATGGCAAGAAGTGGTGAAGCGTCACCACCAGAAGTGATTTAACGTCACTACTCCCACATACTGGAGGCTTGGACGGTGCTGACGCAGTCAGACTTTTCTGGACCGTTGTGATCTTTTAGTCCGGATGCCCTTCCTGCCGACTTCCAATGACACTTTCGGGGCTCGACCTCTAGACCATAAAGTCGCTAGACCAAGCACTTAACCACTGTGCCACGGAGACCATTGAAGACCATGTGGATCTTGCGCATAATTATGCACTTTTGTTCTTAGCTCTAAGAGCCGAGACGCGATTCATGTTACATATTGTGATTCTTATTAATTGAGATGCGGAATCACTGAAGTCTTGCAACGGTTGCGGGCTTTTCAGTGGTTCCGGCTCTGATTCCTGCAACTTGCAGTATCCATATAATGCCGGTACTTTTAAAGCAGCTCAAACAGCTGTGATTACCAACTCAGACACATGAAGCCTGCTTTCATTGTCTTAGTCATTATCATATTTTGTTTGAAGCATCTCTTCAGTTGATCTTCATCTATTCCATTCTATGAATCTTCATCACTCGTGCTAGAAAATGACACAAATAAGAAGGAAATAAAGTGAATTTCAATCATCATGGGTTTATGTTTGTTAATTGCAGTTACTTCACAGGCTTTGCAAATGAATCCGATATCGAACCCTTTTTTCCGGTTGTATTATAATACATTATTAAATTTCCTTGATATCTCAATTCATACATTCATCCTCAATTTTGCAGAAGATTTGCATAATAGTGAATTTAATTACACAAGAGTATTCTAAGAGTTTCGGCCGTATGTTGAATGGTCGGCAAATTAGGATTTATTGAAGGTAAAGAAAAGAAAAGTTATTTTATAGTTCTCACACACTGGTTGCTTTTTAGAAACAATCAGATTATTTCCCGGAACCTGTGATTTTTCTGTGGTTCTGGTTCCGGTACCACTGGTTCCGCGATTCCGATTGCTAGCTCTGGTACCGCATCCCTGTTTATTAAATAAAGGATAAAATACATTCTCTCCTAATGTACTTTATTCCTCTTCGTTTCCTGTCCATGTTACTAAATCATTTTATCACAATGGCATAAACCATGATAAACGGTTCCCCATGCCCACTTCAGGAGTTATGAAACCATTGTCTTGGTTTTATTCAATTTCTCAATTTTTCAGAGCGCACACGAGATCATGTGATCAAACAGTTAGAACAACGTCACGCAGTGATTTACGTCCAGAGACATGACAAGCTGTATGAGAGTCATCCTCAACGGGAAGCTCTGTTCACATGGAGCATCAGAGATATGAAGTTGGTGTCGTTCGCTGATGAGGCGCTTCATGGCAGAGCGAATGTCATCTCACAATTGAAGGACATTGATTCCGCGAGTCCATACCCGCCGGAGGGTCTTGACTTCACTACCTTGTGGTGCCGTTTCGTGTCTCTCAATCTCACTCGATGGACGTGGCAGTTACGGGATTATCCTAGTGCGATGTGGGACATCGAAGACATGCACTTGTGGGGCCGGTTTGCTGCTGCGGAGAATACGCCGGCATCTCGAGGTCAGTTCATGTGCCCTGAGATTTGCGTTGATTTTACCTTCTTTCATTCATTTCAGCCATGAGACACGTTTACATCGACCCCGGAGCTCCATGGTCGAAATGGGAAGTGACACGTTGCATGCCGCCTTTGAAGTTTTATCATGATTTCACCGCAGGTAAACATATTTGCATTGCATACCAGATCGTTCATGTTTCATCCTAATTCATTACTTAATATGACAGTTATCTGTGGCTTGGAAATACAATTCATTTGAGTTGAGTATGGCTGAGTTGCGGAGTGAGAAATGTTTCAGATGTTGTAAGCTTATCACATCATCAAATGGCTTTTAATATTGAATCATGCACAAAAAAATCTTCTTCAATAGATAGTTGGAGATAGGCTTATGCTTTCTAACTCTAAATGTGCAAGATATTGTGAACAGTGCTGTCCTTTGAAAGAAAGGGAAAATAATGGACTTTTTGTCATTGACCTCAGTTTGAATGGAATATGATAAATCCATAAGAAATATGGGAAAGCCAAGTGTTTATTGATGCAAAGATCTTTCTAAATTATAATATGACGACACAATTCAACCTTATGACCATGGAAATAGGCTTTGTCATAAAGTTAAAATTCATCGTCGTACTATTAAAAATCTTATTAACATTGCACACTGAGCTTTCCTAAACTTCACCGGTCACATTTTTCGAGCTGCATGGCTTATTTTCATGAATTATGATTGCTTTAAAATACACTTAATTATTTGAATGCACTCGAACCATTATTTGTTAGTGTTGGCATATTATCCATTTCACATTCAAATCAGGTACGAATATCAGTAGTTAATGAAACGCACACTTATAACTCTTATAACTCTTATAACTCTTATAACTTATCACACTTATAATATATTCTCAGAAGATAGTAGTCTGCAGTACATGCGTTGAAATAGTCCACTTTGATAGCAGTCTTCATGAATGATTCTTTAGAAATATTTTCTAGATATAATGATCGAATTTCGAGCTGACTACCAAATTGCTTTAGTACCAAAATACCTCAGAATACCAAGATGCCTTTGATAGGGATTTGTTTTGATTTGTATCGGAAAACTTCTGACAGTCGGTGAAACTACTCCGGAAGTCTTTCCCGTCATTGTAGAAAATGCTTTAATTCTTTTATCTCTAGTGGATGATATTCTACGTACTTCAATAAAAGTTTTATCATCGATGCTCATATATTTCGTTATTGTTGATTTCTAATGGGAAATAATATTTAGACTTGCAGAACATGATGCAATGTTATGGAGCGTGCTGGGAGCCGTGTTTTGCCTGGTTGAACCTTTCTTTGGATCTCATCAACCGACCATCGAGAGATCCCAGTCCACCAATGCCTTGGTGGGATAAAGTGCGTCTGAAACTTCACGGCAATTTGGTGTTCCATGCTGAACGGATGAGTTGGGTGTATCCAACCAGTCTCGATCCATATAATGAGACCGAATTTATGGATTGGACTTGGAGCAACGTGTTTTACGAATGGACGAATAGTAAGATGTCTTCATGTTGCATTTGATTTTACAAAAATTTTCCTATCGATAATAGTCGCAATGCACAAAAGATGAACTTGCATGATGGCTTCATTCGGTTCTTACACTATGAATTAATGCTATTGAATTTAGCAGTTACATTCTTTTTCTGTCATGCGCTTGAACGCAGTGATTTAAAGAAACATGGATTTAAAAATTTATTAGTCTATCGGTGGTTTCAAAATATCGTGTCGTTTTTGTATCTGAAGCGAAGTGTCATCGATAAACACTGAACGCAAAATATTCAATATTGCAGCTTAGTCGTTCTATGCAAGCAAACTATGTTGTGACATAAGTCGTAACTATTGCATGCTTCTATAGTCATGAAGCTTTAATGATGCCATGATTTTGAAGTGCATTACCGTGACCAACAATATTTTATACTTAACGTTGCAAATGTAACCTGAAATTGCGAAGAAGACATGCGTCAATATTTTGTCAATTTCTGAATGAACTTTAAGCCGCAAAAATCCGATGTTGAAGTTGATATGCTGCTGATAATTTCTCCTACAGTAATCTGGGTCTGTTTTGAACGATGAATTTCATCATTATCTTTGTATACATACCTGAGCATTCGTGATTGTCTAACTTAAGTAAATTGTTTATTATGCGTTTAATTATACCTTCTGGCATATATTAATCGCAATAAAACCTGGTTGAAAACTCCTGTTATAAACGATTATCCTAATGATCAAAATCTGACATATTAATCTGTTTGTGATCGGGCAATTTATAGGTCTCCTTAAACGTGAGTTGCCATGTATGATGTAAGTCAATTAAATAATGCTAAATCAGCTTCAGGCATTCATTCATTTTGCTTGTAATCAAGCCAAAACTGGCAATGCAGATTGATGATGTTTTGCTTTCTGCTGTCTATTAGACATACCATGGTCAAGCGTGCTCCCTATTGAGTAGCGGTACAATGTGACCTACACTCTCGGATTGCATGAAGATCGCACATTCTTTATTGCAATGCACCTACATCGAATCTATAAATAGTCAGAGTGCAACTTGATGACTCATCGACACACTGTCAAACGCTAGTCACTATACCATTCGATAACCCTCGGCGAACTTTCAGAGCAAGATGTCTGGTGAACTTGAAGCTGATATTTTTGTATCTGGTTTTAATCATATTTTACAATTTTGCTGCTTTTATATTTTTCATGCAAGCGGAACGTGCCATTATCCAGTCTATCCTCTGCTTAACTTTTCAGTGAAATTTCGCATCTGCGGAGATTTGGACATTCTGTGCCGAACAGCATCAAAGTATGACGATTGCCGCCTCTTCCACATGCCAAAATTAGAATTGATGTAAGAATCGTAAAACAACTCCATGTTATTGGATGATTCAGTAACGTCAACGTTTATGTTTCAGAGTTTTACTCAATTGGATATGCGATGGAGATCCGAATAATCACCATGCTGTTATGCCCTGCGCACCTGACAAAGTGCCATCCTCACGAGTTGTGAGTGTGTGATCAGATCTGCATTCATGATACAAAAATAATTCAACGTTTCTAAACCCTATAATTATTACTTGTATAAGCATTTCCTCTTACTATATATAAACCAAGCTTGCTGATGATTCCTGATATTCGATGAAATGTCGGTCACTCAGGTTTGTTCCGGTTTCTCTATTGGGGACAAAATTCAATATTATTCTATTTCAATAGCATTGTGGTAGAGATTTTGATCATTGCAGCTTTAGCGATCATGCACGACAACGTATTTTGCCTCATTCTGCACTTTACTTCAACATTCTCAATCAAAAGAATATTAACGTTTTGCATAAATAAATCAAACCTTATTGCAGCATTTTCATTTCATATAATTTCTATTCTCTGATCATATTATTATAATGTTAAGGTCATACTCAATTAGAGTTTATTGAGTAGTTAACATCTGCTGAAAAGCACAGGGGAATGTAAGCGTGCCTCACTCGTCATTGACAGACATTTCAAACGAATATAACAGCTGAAAATTCCATACTCCATCACATGCCGGCCATGGACGAAAAACACAAGTTACATTACAACCATAGCTCGCTCTTAAGTTGTTCTTAACCGACTAACAACAGCTGATTGGACGGTAAACTGCAGATTGTCGGCGTAGCGAGATGTCTCGAGTCTCAATTGTTTAGTGACATTATCATCTGCATAGTGTGCTATGCTCTATACATGTCATGAGATAGAGTTGGAGCTGAAATGCAAATAGAAAATGATCGGTCGAATCGGTATCAGTTTATTAAGTTGCATTATAATATGCATTCTTTGATATTGCATGCACAGACCGTTTCATAAATTATATCACACATGTCAGTCCTTTTTCAAACGTACTTTTCTCAAGGAAGATGTGGTTCAATTTTAACAAACTTTATACCGCACGAAACTTCACATTCCATAGATTATTTTGCCATATATTTCGATTTCACAAGTGGTCATTGCGGTCAGTAGGCCCTACAAACAAAATTGACGGTTTCCTTTGACGCTATATTTCAACATGAAGACGACTGAATTTTTCAATGAAAATTGTCTGACAGAGTTATTTATCCATCAGTTTCTAAATGATGAATGGAGGTCACGATTGCGTGAATGCGCAAAAAGATGCACCATCAGTAATATTCATCACAAAATTGTCGCTCGAAAGCATTGAGCACTTCTTATTCATTGAAAGAGAAGCTCAATGTCAATAAACTTCATGCCATGTGAAAGGCTATGCTTCATTTGTTAACTTGGCATGCTATTCATGTCATGTCCGCTTAGTTGTGGTCAGGGACTACAATTTTCAGCAAATTCCGTGATTTCCGCAAATCATCCGAAAATTGTGTTGGGTCTAGTAATTCGTCCAAAAATTCAATAACAATAAAGTAGGAGGGGTTGCGGTATCAAGATTTGCTGAATTTTATAAATGGTGTGGATTTGTTATTTTCTTGCATGTTGTTCCTTACTGCTTTCAGTTTATCAAACACTTTAATAGCTTTAGACCGAATCAAAATTCCATGTTCTAGCAAATGAGGCTTTGTTATTAGCTGCTTGATAATGATGGACCTGTACTAGAGAGTGACATTCATTGAAGTTCAAATGCTATCATGTCGTGTGACCTTTGAAAATCATGAGACACTTTGAAAAAGATGTTCATTTTCACCTTCATATCCGAAAATGGTACATTTTTTCCTCGACCAAGAAGTTGGCGATGAAGCATTTTGATCATCTCATTTATAATAGGTCTAAGTGGAGAGCCTTGAGGATGGCAATGTAAACGACTGTAGGTGTGAATTGTGATATCTTATGGAGGGTTTATTACTGATGCTAAGTCGAGACTGAATAATGAGGAAATATTTTGATTCCGATTGGTGTCGATTGTGGTAAATCCACTCCATTAGTTTCTCTAATTAAATGATTACTGAATACTAACACAGGACGGAAACAATTTCTCGATTAGAACGATTTTTGATTAAAAGCCGTAGTCGACCTAACTTTCCTATTCCAGTTTTGTGAAAGCAGATGTCGAAATTGACGAAGCAACTGACAAAACACGTAATATCTATCTTAGTAAATAAAGTTGGGATGTGAAATTGGACTCGAAGATGACCGGAGGCATGCGTTTTCCGCCGTCAAAAATTAAAAATTCCGCGGCTCGAGAAGTAAAATTCCGCTAAATTCTGAATTTTGTAAATTTTAAAAGCAGCTGAGTTGAAATCACTAAGTTGTCCAACCATTGGCCTGATGTCAGTTTATCACGTGTTTTCATGCAGCCGATTCTTTATGAGAAAAAATGTTCGACATTTGAGGTCAGGAGCTGCTGTCATCTCCTACACGTTTGTTCGGTGTATGTGATGTTCATCTCTGTATTACAAAAACAAGAAACCGTTTCTTAAATTTTCACAATGCATGATGCATGATGGACTGTTTATCTGATGTCCCAAATGATTTTTTAAAGCTTGAAATGAAACAATCTCCTTACTCCTATCAATTTCTCATCAATTCCTGTAGGCCACATGCCCGGTAATATGGAAATATCTTGATGAAATCGTTCAGCACACCCAGGATTGTCACATCATGCCGTCTCTTAAGTATACTTCAACAGTCTGATCTAATCCCAGGTTTGCTATTCCCGCCGAGTCGTGAGCAAATTGTGATGCAATAGATTGGATCAACAGCAAATACAGAAGCACGATGTAATGATTTCCAAGGGATTCCGCAAAACCGTTGTTCGTTTACGATTTTCATTTATCGATATCTTTCGACCGTTCTACACGATTATCGTCAGGCGAGTGACAAGAAGTAGCGTACAGATCACCAGATATGAGAACTATTAGCCATGCAATGGGGGTGAACCATCGGGTAGCAGTCAACGAGATGGAGATAGTGGACAAGGAGTCTGGTTGGAGAAGGCGAATTATGAAGGAGTCACTGTGGTCTCATCGTCTTCAGTCGCAGAACAAGACGAAGCATTACATGTGCGATTCGTGGAAGTTTTTGACTCTCTTTCATAATTTCTGGTTTAAGTGTCTTACTCATTAACTTTGTACAGTAGCATCCTTATCTATTTTATCTATTTTTTATTTTGTGACTTCAGAGTTACTTTATTCTTTGTGTCTTCAATCGTGATTCGAGCTTTTAGAACTTGGTTAATGGTTCTCATGTCTGGTAAGTTGCTTCTTGTCTCTCTCCTGACGATGATCGTGTAGAACGTTCGAAAGATCTCGATAAATAAAAATCGTAAGCGAACAAGTATTCTGCGGAATCCCTTGGAAATCATCACAATGAGTGAGGATTTATTATTATTATGCTTGTTCTGTTACATTCAATTCAGTTGATATAATTGTCCATGATAAGGCTAGAAGTCACAGTAAGTTAGTCATTTTTGAATTGAGTTATAATTTGGATTTCGACTTGTCTTGTACTTAGTATGTTCGGATTTAAAGCATGCGTCTGTGACAGTTGATTTTGGTCATTAGCATGAGCATTATAGGATCGCCGCGCCACTTTATGGCTTGTAATTGATATCGAGAAAAATTTGTCGGAGGAACGTCTGTCATTACCTAATTATTTGATCAATGCAATCGTGTCCGACGAAATATGAGCGTGCATTGTTTGTTTTCTTTCATGCACATGAAATGGTTAAGAAACGCTGGCTTGATGTACATTGTGTTGGTCAATTAGTTCTATAAAGAATTAGTTCCCCCGAACGGCCAGTTCTATGAATTCATGATAATTATATCATCTTTCAGAAGAGGACGATTATACTGTATTTATTATGTTTTTGGAGATGAAATTCTCGATAGTTCTATTCTAGCATCGCATTTGATTCGAAAACATCTCATCAATTTCAGCCTTATGACTCATTCAGAACGTTCAGGACACGCAAGATCGACATGACAATGAAATTCACGATTCGGCCGAGCAGTTCTGGAGGAAAAGATCTTCCGGAATGTCTTTTCTATACAAACATACTGAAGTTCTTCGATAAATTCAAGGTGAAACTTACTTATCTCAACACTCTTTTTTCATTGTCTCATTGTTTCATTATATTTTAGATGTGTATAGCCAGAGTGTCCCGTCCCATTCGGCGTGGCAAATATTTCAATCTTATGAAGCCAAAGAAGGCCTTATTGAGTCGTCTCTTTCGGTGAGATTCTTTCATAATTTTGACGAAATATTTAAGTAATTCTTCAATGTTGTCTGTGATGGCGATTCTAAGCTTTTACTTCACTATTTTCTAATTTTCAAAATTGCAACTAATTTTCATGACATTTTAACTCAATGTAGCTTTGGATAGGATATATGTTGATCTTCTTGAATATGATTTTTGCTACCTATGAGAATATTAAACACATAAATGAATAAGTGGCGCAGTATCTTGCCATTTTTACAGACTGTTCGTTGTTTGTCGATACGGGAGGCTCATTTGAAAGCAGTGAAGTAAAAGAAAAAAATTAAATGATGAATACCCGAAGAGTCGCCAAGAATAGAGAAATTCGGGTTTTTAAAGGAATTTTCCATCTATTCAATGAACTTGGCTGTAAGTAGTTTGCGAATCTAAAGCTGCCATTTTAGTCGGACAAATCTTTTTGAGGGTAACTAATGCAGTCATAGAGGCAAGATATGTTGAAGAATAGTGGCAATCGTCAATCACAGCGATTTTCTCACTGAGCACTTTTAGTGTTTTGTCTGACAGATAATTGCGAAATAGCCAGAAAAACTGACTAGGGGGAGAGGCTGGCTGTTGAGAAGACGCAAATATGTTGAATATGAAATATGAGTTTGCCACTATCTATTCTTCTGATGGAACTTTACTTGCTGTGACTGGACTGAAATAACTGCTGTCATCTTCCGATGGAATTTTTGTGCAACTTTTCTGCTATTACTCTTCTGGTCTTCAATTGCTCTTCTGCAGAGACGTCTGCACTTCCTCTAATTCCTCAGAAGATTGACGATCGATCTCGGAAATTTTTGAATCATCCTCTTTTTTGGTGCAATTCAATCTTTTCAGAATGCGCAATATTATGTCAACATAGCAGATCTCTTTCTAGCCTGCATTGAGGGTTGGGAAGATATTGTAACATAATCGATTAATTCGTGCAGTGATCTTTAAGTTCAACTGTCATTTGCTCGATGGCTTGTTTCATTTGCTTTGCAATCCTGAGCATGATTAATCAACGGACAAGTAGTAGAAGAATAAACCGATATTTTGGGAATCTTAGAACCGATTTCCGATATTCCAGAATTGGAAAACAGCGACCACTAGTAGTGACTTGATTTAAGTGTCAAATAATTTTCTTATTTCTCCGCTAATTTTATTCTAAACCTAGCAAAGCATGTTCAAACGATCCTACTCATTTAGCTTTAGCACAAATTGCAGAAATTTTCAAATTTAATGTCAGTTTGAGTTTCAACTCAATGCATTTGAACATGATTCCATCATATTTGATGACATGCTCGAAGTATTCCCAGTGCGTCAGAACATTTTGGAATCCACGCATGTCATAGAGCAAAGTGTCAATGAATAGATTTGTTTATAGAAGTCATCTTACATCATTACTTATATTTCGGTCAAAACTCTTACAAAATATCTTACAGCATTCATGTCAACAAAGTTTCAACATGAATATTTGTGTTTAAGACAACTTTGAGCTACGATTTGATGAAAGTCTTTAGAAATTTGGAGAATTAATGAAGTTTGAAATCAAGCAGCCAGTTAAGCCGATACTCTACAGTACACAGCATATACAGTGTGAAAAAGCACTTCTCAATGATTGGTTATTGCGGAAATGAAAACTTTGAATTTTCTATTTGTATATTTTGGACCTTTAGCCCATCTTTCGTCCAAGAGAGCGAACTTTTCAAAAATGAAATTTTTTTATCGATATGTGTAAAACTGTGTTTTCTAAGTATTTCAATTTGACATTGCCGCAAATGTAAATGTGTGATGCCCATATTGATTCACCTGCGTCTGTCTGAGTTGAACTCCAACACGCTGACAAGGTAATTTGTCTCTGTGGTGATGCCAATGTACTTATCATAGATCAGCTACTTTCTCCTGCATATAATTGCAGATCGATAGTGTTATTTCGTTTTAAATGAGCAGGCCAAAATGGACAATAACAATTGATGATGAAATGGAATGATAACTCTTGATATTATTATGGACTGACAATACCATGATGTGAAGGTAAATCTTGACACATAGCAGCCGTGTTAAACTAGGCATTTCGCTAAATGCATAGAAAATGGCACAAATAGTTTCCCTTGCTTTGCATGCTGAAATAACTGCAGCTTATAAATTGCTGTACAACTTATTCCACAGGTCCATACGCATGAGATTGGATGTACCGAGTGTGGATCTCTGCTATTGGGTGTCTTCTGCACGAAAACAGGGCTTGAAACTATGTACTGGACCAGTCTTCCTCGACACAGTGTTTGGTATGGAATTGAAGAATTGGACTGATGAATTGAAACGACGTCCGCGTGCTGATTGGTCAGTTCGGAGTATGCAGGCGAACACCTCCGATATTCGCATTTGGCTGACAGCAAATGAACCACGCACAGGGCGTGCACATCCCGAATTCATGCAACTCAGTGCAGTCAGCTACGAGAGAAACGGGCCTGTGAAACCTATCTCGCCCTCCAGCATCGACTCTGTAGCGAATCCTGATGATGATCCTGAAAGCGAGGGATTGGATGATACAGTCACTCAGAAGTCAGCCAATCAGGATTTGCCACCGCCAGTGCATCGTGTCGAGGTGAGTATCTACTTTCACGTTTGGAATTTGTAATTCAAGAGCAAAGTATTTACCGTACCGAAACGATTAGCATAATTAACTTGATCTGCTGCCGCATGTTATTGAAGAAAAGAAACTAATACTGCATGTAATGTAAATGCTGCTCAAGTGATTTGGCGATGTGGTGATACGAAGAAGTAGTTGAATATTCAAGTTTGCAGTCAGAGAGTGAAGGTATTTTATTTCTAGAATACTCAGATATCAAAGTTCATTTATGCAACAAAGTACTTCATTTGGTACTTCTATTCTCCCCCCCCCATTTTTGTTGTTGACACCCGAGTGTTGCATCGTCAGCGATCTTCCCTTGCTCCTAAGTGCAGTCTCACCACCGTCGGATCAGCGTTGAGTGTGTAAAATTTCTCTTCTTTGTAGAAAATTTACGGCACTTGCTTTGCCGTTCACTGTAGCTGCAGTGTAGACAACAATCCCACGAAGTTCATGATCACAGCACAGCTGCATCTTGCATTCTAACCGAGTGTCCAAGGGACCAATCCCTCATCCCAGGGGTCAATTAAGACTTCTCAGTGGTGTTATGCTATCACTCAGTGACAGATCAAGTCTATTATAAATCCAATGTTACTAAGTTTGACGAAATCTGATGAATTTGGAAATATTGGAAAATGTGGGGGGGGAGAATAGAAGTACCCTTTATTTCGAGAATACTGAGATATCAAAGTTCATTTATGCAATTTCTTGGAATGCCACAGAGGTAATCTGAGTGTTGGTTTACGTTGACAACGTCGTTGCGTTTGTATTTGTACACCAGAGAGATAGTATATTATTAGTTCCCATGCTAGCACCGTCAGCATGTTTTATTGATCTCTCCATTGACGTTGAATGTTCATATTTCATTCGTAGTCCAGCCGAAAAATTCAATTTGATTATGAATGTGATCAAAATTATTTCTCGCTGCAGTAATATCTCTTCCTGATACCTTTCAGGTCAGTGACATCAAAATCCGTTGGACGGCTGAGAACCGGAATCTTGTTTATCGAATGTTGGACAATTACCGTTCCCGGAAATCATTGAAGAAAAATCTCTCAGCCCAAGCGTTACGTGCCTTCAAAGTGGATGGGAGCAGCAACAATGAAGAGGATGATGTGATGGGTCTCCGAGGCGATGACTTTCCAACCCGATCAAAGTCGATGAGCGCCGCCTCTCTGCTCAATGCCAGTACCGGCGTACCATTTGAAGAGCATGCAGTGCCGACTTCCACCGCTGCTCCGGACACTTCCTCAGTCCCTACAGAGGCCGATGGAGGAATGATTGATCTTCTTGAGCAGTTAGTAAAGGAAGTGGATTCAGGAAAGTTCATCGTTGACTGTGAAAAGGTAATTCAAGTTTCTGCATAGCAAATAGACTGCTTCAACTGCTTCCAGCCGATCTTGAAGAATTGTTAATCGATGCTATGAGGTCGATTGGAAGCCGCTGCTGTTGTTATGGAAACATGTCATACTGTGCGCTTAAAGCAATGCCTGTTCCTGACACTATATTGGAGACTGTGATTCGCTAGTCTTGGCCACGTTAGCATTTCGAGGTTCGATTCCCAAATGACTAAACATATTTTACGGTGGTGCCAGGAACATGGCGCATTGAATTATCTTCTCAACCTCGTGAAAGACAGGCATTGATTTGCCAAAACCGCTTAATTCAGTAAGCCGACGTGAAGCTGAAATCAAATGAATTTGTAGACTGAACATAGGGAACTTATCTAAGTAGTAGATTTGTCCAAAGTATTCCACATTAACAATGACGCAAAATGACGTAGTGTGCCCCTTAGATAGGATCGCTGGTTCAATGCTTACATGTGCCATTTTACATCGAATGTTCCACCTATGTTGAGTACGATGGTTTGCTTTTATAGCAGTTCTCTGCTTCGTTTGGTCGCTTGTGGCATCCATACGGAAGCCGGGCGCTCGAATGTCTTCTTTGATGTTATCGCTCCATGATTTCTTTGGACGTCCAACAGGTCGGCAATCAACCACTGGCAATTTCCGCACGCACTTCACCCACTGACATTCTTCCTTCCTTTCCACATGAACACACCATCTTAGTCTACATCTTCGTATAGTGTCACCGACAGGTTCCAGGCACATTATACTTCTGAGCTCTTCATTGGAGATGCGGTCACGAGAGGAGAGTCCGCACATCCAGAGACCATCTTCGTTTCATTTACTTCAAGTCTGCTCAAGCGCCGATGACATGGTTCAAGTCTGGCTGCCATATAACATGTTGCTGCCCACACATGAATTGTGGATGACAACCTTCATCGAAAGTGCAGTGGATCTAGATGTCAAAAAAGGTGCCATTTCGCGAAACCTGTACCAACCGTTCGAGAACCTCGCCCTGACTGATGTATGATTTTAAAATAGGGTATGAAAAATTTTAAACAGGCTTCTGACTGTTCACACATGATACTTTTCTCAATCGTCTTCACAGACTAAATCTATGTTTCATCATCGGATCATTAGTGTTTAGGATAACAGGAGAAAGGAAGATTATCCCCTCCCTTCACAATGGAGGGCGTTCAACGTAGGAGTCAAGTGGGACGCGAGTTAGAAATGAAAGAACCAACACCGAGATGAACTTGCGCTATCAGTCCATTATAATACATGTATTCGCAACTAAAATTATTTTTTGAGTCTAGAAATTACGCGCAATTTTACCCTAACTTTCCGTTTGACAGAAATATAGGTGCACCAGGAAACTATAGATTATATTTGCTTTTGCGGGAAGAACAGCAACGTAGCACTACTGACATAATAAGGGTTACTTTTTATTAGTAGTTTAGACCATTACCTCACATGTCACCTAAGTGAATATACTAAATCATATGTATATATATATATATATCACTACGTATATAGCTATCAGTTGCATATCATAACTCATGTATTTACGTATATGTCCTTGTCTGATACTCAACATAAATAATTAAAGCAATGAATAATATGAGAAGAAAATTTATTACAATTTTCAGCAATTCTCTACAGCTTCCTGTTTGTGAACTCGAGAATTGTTTGTATTTTCATGATGCTATCAAATATTTACAGAAAATGAAGGAATATTTACAGCATCATATGTATTAAGTGTGATTTGACAACTAACTACATCAAAAATCATAGAAGTTTCCTGCATTTTTTTGCAATGCACTATCTATGATTCCCTGAGGTGCACGTGAGTGAGTGATGGTTTAACGTCACTAATCCTCCATCCTGGGGACTTAGACGGTGCTGACATAGTCGGACTTTAATCTGAGCGGTTATGTTCTTATTTATCTGGTTGCCCTTCCTGATGACTTCCATTGACACTTACGGGACTCGACCTCTGAACCGAGAGATCGCTAGCCCAAGCATTTAACCCACTGTGCCACGGAGACCACCCTCGTATGTACGAGATTTTTCAGACGGCGCTCCGTCGATTATGATGCCGTTAAAATTCTGTATGTACAGGGTGTCCGTAAATTCGCTTGACTTTTAAATTGAATATCTACATGAGAAAACAATAAACGTTTGCGTCACAAACCATGTTATATTACGCAACATAAAGGGGAATTTACGAATCTAACCATAAGAAATGAATATTCGATTATTTAGCTGCTTAAATTTTACATTCTGCATGCAGTCAATTTTGTAATGAATATTCCATGCACAATTATAGTTTTGGTGAATTCATTTCAGTTTCAGTAAATGTTTAAGTCAATTAGCCGTTTTGTCAATTAGGTCAATTAACCTTACCCAGGAGACATAGCTCAAAATTTTCCCTTATTCAATTCTACGGAACTTTCATCACCAGCCATGACGACATGCCTAGTCATTGATTGATTCATATCGTATCATCTTCAATTGAGAACGTCAAATTAATCAGCCTTCATGGCATAGAATTGAAATATCCCATTTCCATGACGTGATGGTTTTCGCTAACCAATGACCAATTTCCGCATGCTATGTTTGAAATCCCACTGTGAAGTGGTACAGTCGCTGCCTATCGTATTCACAATGGATCCTCAGACTCGGATAGAAATAGTTCAGTGCCTCTATGCATGCAATAGAAGTGATACAGCTGCTCTTCGAAAGTTTAAGACTCAAAGACGCATTCAAAAAGATCCTTTTACAACAGCATCGATTACAAATATCATCAAAAAGTTTGAAGAAACTGGCAGCGTTCATGATAAACCTCGAAGTGGTTGTCCTAGTGGATGACTTGGCAATTGCAACCGTGAATCGCGTCGTCGAGGAGACTAGTTCAAAATCAATGCTAGGAGTCACGTCAGTTTGCAAAGTGGCTGAAGAGGTTGGTACCATTTCAAAGACTAGTATCCATGAAATCCTTCGGCATGAACTAGGACTCTACCCGTACAAATTACAAGTCGTGCAAGCACTTGAGTCGGCCGACAAGACAAATCGTTGTGAGTTTGCGAGATGGCTTCTCGACAATCAGAATGTAATCGATGATATCGTCTGGTCTGACGAGGCGTATTTTTCACTCGATGGGATCTTTAATGCGCACAATTGCCACATCTTCTAGTCAGATGTCAAGCAATCAACATGCATCTCAAATCGCGTGATAAGTCGAGGATGTGACCGAGAGTGTCCCCTACGTTCACCTGATCTGAATCCTCTCGACTTTTGGTTCTGGGGATGGATGAAAGCGAAGATACACAATCATGGTAAGCCACAAAACCTGGACCAGTCGAGTGAGAAGATCACTGACATCTGCAATGAAGTCACACGTGAATAACTTGCCGCTGGTGTTTTCGATATTATTCGGCGATTGACTGCACTGATTGATTGCGATGGCGATCATTTCGAACATCTCATTTGAACATTTTAATCATCAAATATTGACTTCTTATTGTTAGATTCGTAAATTCCCCTTTATGTTGCGTAATATAACATGGTTTGTGACGCAAAAGTTTATTGCTTTCTCATGTAGATATTCAATTTAAAAGTCAAGCGAATTTACGGACACCCTGTATATATTGGCTTTATTATGTGTTCATCAAGATAAGTTATTATAAGCTTCATCAGAAATGCAATGGTGTTATCAATGGAATGTCATGCTCACTAACCACTCAATGCTATTTCTGTTGGCATTGATCGGTTATCGGTTTAATGAAAATAGGAGCAACTTGATTTATAGTGACGGAAAAATGCCCTCACAGGACACAATATCAAACAGTTCACAGTTCAGTTAAATAGAACTTAAATAAACAGATTGGAATGCTCTTGAAGCCATATTTGTGTAATAAAATGTGATTCATTTGTGTGGCCGATGCTGCTTTTGAAAGTAATATTTACTTTACAAAGTCGGCTGTCACAGTCCTCTTCAACGTGTCAAGTAGAAAATATCTAATAGATGGAGTATGAAGATAAATAACATATTTTCAAAACACAAAATGTCATTTGCAAGTACGGTAATTAGCAGATATCATTGAAGCCATTCAGGTCGCGTTTGACTATAGAAATCAAAAGTGCTTTCTTTAGCGTGTGATAAAATGTACATGAAAAGGTCGCCATTTCAAACATTGCTTTTAAAGGGAGTATCGGCAACACAGAAAAGTAAATTCCTAAAATAGAGATGATAGTAACAGAGCAATATATAAACAAATAAATCACGTTCAAGTTGTAATGGCTGAAGCACTCTGTGTTGCGCAGATCATGCCAAATATAAAGAGACTTTGATAATTGCCGTGAATTACCAAAATTTTTTAATTGAAGCCACTCTCGAAATCTTATTGTTATCCCTTGATGTCGTTGAAAGACGGAGTGCATCGTGAACATAAACAGGTCAATTGTACTACAAATTGAGAAAACTCCGACTTTTTAAATACCTTTGCCATTTGTTAAGAAGACATATATTGAAAACTGAAGTCCAAAGACATGTCAAGTGCGAGTATGGAGGAAACTATGAGAATATCATTGAAGATCTCTTTTGCTAACGAAGTCATCAAAAGAAAAATTTCACAAGAAAAGACACAAATTTCATCCCCGAAAGAAAAATTGCAATGTCCAATGTGGTAGGTGTAAGTTCGCGAGAAAGGAGAAAGACTATCGTTTACAAAATCAAATGTAAATTATGCTCCAAGTATTATATTGGTTGGACTTCGCCAATAATTGACACACGCATTAAATCTCAAATAATCCTTCGGCAGTGAAAGACCATTTTTTCTACTGATATCGGGAGATGCAATTCAAATCGAATGGGAAATTAATTCATCTCAACTTATATGGTTATTTGAAAAGGAATGTGGAAGATATGTGTATTAGAAATGCCGGTAGTGATGTTATCAGCAAACACGAATTTTTCGGAAAATAGGGAATGTGATCATGTTTGCAAGTTAGAGACTCCAATTAATCGACCAAAAAATGTAGGTGGTCTCGAACTTGCAAAGACAAGAAATTGTTTCCGACTTGATTTTTTAGTGCTGCCCCATAATTTTCTACTTCTTCATTATACTTTCATTTGTAGTTGTTAGTAACGTTATTTTATGCATCTATATTTTATTTATGTATCGTGTTACTGCTTTAGAACTTTCAATTGATTATACCAAGGAGGCCTAGATAATAGTTATGGACACATTTTTGACAGTTTTCCACAGTTTTATGCATGTTTTAAGCATGAATACAAGGTTTTTAACAAACCGGCGGAGATTTTAGCAAAAAAAATACCAACCCTGCATCTACAAGATATCACCAATTTCCTGAAATCGACAATGTGGACGAGCTAGACAGCGACAGTGTATCACGTGACTGGTTATGTCAGTCGCAGCATTATTAGGCGAAAGGAATGTGAAAACTGCAAATCTCATTTATCTTCCGATGGTTCTCTAGAAGGCTTAGACCAAGATGAAATGAGATTATTTGTAGATGTAAACCGCGGTGATTTAAGTTCACCTTCAGATTATCGTTTTATTGTGTGTTTCCTGTTATATCGTTATTTTAAACTATTGAAAGAAAGTGATAGGTCTGTGAAACACTCTCTGCTTTGAAAATCAGGAGAAAGTCTTCGTGGAAAATGTAACGAGGAAATTGTCTTCTTCTTTCGGTTTACAATCCATTTAGTAAAATATTGTTCAATACGTTTTTTACTGAATTTTCACCCCTAGCACAGCTATGAGCCATGAACGAAGCTAGGGGTTACTCAATGAAAAGTAACAAATTGTATTATTGTAAATAAATAAAATTTAAAAAAAACAGATCTTCTAATCTGATTAAGCAGTCCCCATCAGAAACCTATTCGCACGCCTCTTGAAAGTATCAAGATTGTATTGGTCAGGGAAAGTGGTCTAGGGAAGCTGAGTCCAAAGCTGTGCCGTGCGAACAAAAAAGCTTTTCGAGCGACTCACAGTACGTGCGCGTTCTAAACTCGCATGATAGCATGTGAGTGCACTAGCTCTGCGTGTGCTTCTGGAGAAGACCTTAGGTTTGGGTACGCACTCATTTACTGCAGAGCTGCTTCTACCGAAATAGTACCTGTAGAAGAGACTGAGTGAAGCAACATCCCGTCTGACGGAGAGCGGCTGCAACTTGCTAGCAAGTTTTTCACCCATGAGATTTTTGACACGTTTCTCAACCCGTTCAAGGAGGTTAAGATGCGTTTGTGGGGCGCCTGCCCACAGATGACAACAATACTCCATCAGAGGACGAATAGTGGACTTGTAAAGATAGCAGACAGTCTGTGGTGAAAGATAGCTGCTGGAACGATAGAGACTACCAATGCGTTGAGCTGCCTGCTTGCTAATGGATTGGATGTACGGTTTCCATGACAAGTCTTTCGCAACCGACAATCCAAGGAAGGAGATGGAATCTTGTTTTCTGATCCTATTATCTGACATCTTAATGCTATGATCATCATCATCTCCTTTAAGTCGTGAGTGCAGAATACTCTGAGTTTTTGTAGGATTGAAGGAAACAAGCCAATTGGCGCCACATTCTGAGACCCTGCGTAAGTCTTCATTAAGAACGTCGCATAACTGCTGACGTTGCTGAGTGTTTTTAGCGAGTCGCTCATTGGAATCGAAGAGTGTTGTGTCATCTGCATACATCACCAATTTACTCACTAGGCAGTCTGGGAGGTCGTTGATGTACAGCAGAAAAAGAGTGGGTCCCAAAATTGACCCTTGAGTAACTCCTGCATTGACAAACTTGGTGGAAGACTTTTGTCCATCTAAGACGACAGATATCTGCCGGTCACTAAAGCAAGAAGTTTGTGGAGTTGATCAGCAACTCCATAGGACTTTAGCTTCATAAGGAGTCCCTGATGCCAGACTTTATCGAATGCCTTGGAAATATCCAAGGCAACTGATCTCGTCTCACCTTGTCTGTCAAGGACACGACTCACATGTTCAGTGGCATAATGAAAGAAGATCTGCAGTTGATCGAGAGTGCCTGAAGCCATACTGTTCTTCTGATAGAAGGTTCTGAGTTTCAAGGAAGTTAACAATGTGTTGGTTAATCACTGCTTCAAAAATCTTGCCAGCAATTGGAAGCAGGCTGATAGGACGGTAACTAGATGGAAGAGATGAGTCAGAACCTTTCTTTGGAACTGGAACCACGGAAGCTACTTTCCAACAAGAGGGAAACTCACCGGTGGATACACATCTACTAAACAGTTTAGATAAAAGTGGAGAAAGCTCAGGTGAGAGATGCTTGAAGACCGAAACCGGGATGCCATCTGGTCCACTAGACTTAGAGCTATCGAGACCGGCGATGATCTTTTTGACGTTTCGGACTGTGACTGAAGGAGGACTAACTGTCTCATCAGTGCGCGTGGGAATTGGAGGTGGAATTCTACCTCCATCGTCTAATGACGAATTCTTCGCAAACTCCTTGCAAAGAAGCTCGGCTTTGTCTGACTAGAAGTACTGACTTCGGCATGACGGAGTGCTGGGATGGAGGATTTGTTCCTATTGGTGACACTGTTGTAAATCCTCCAGAAGTTCTTAGAGCCAAGCTTTTGGGTAGCAATGGATTTCCGTACATACAAAGCGTAACGGCTTTTGGCCTGATGTATGGTTTCCTTGCAATGTCTACGTGCGATTTTGTACAATTCAAGATTGCCAGCGCTACTGCCGCTTATACTTATGGAAAAAGTGGTCACGCTGGCAAATTGCAGCTGCACATTCTGGTGTAAACCAAGGTTGTGAGTGGGGCTTCATTTGGAAAGTACGGTGAGGAATGTAGGCCAACATCCCTATCTGAAGCCACTCTGTCAGTTCTTGCGCCGACTTGTGGACGTTCTCGCTCAGAATCAAATTCTCAGCTTGAACTTGACTAAGAAAAGTGCGGAAGACACACCAGTCTGCTTTGGAGAATTGATAAACTGTTCTATGGAAGGGTGCAGACGGTGTGGAGCAAATTTGTTTGCCAGAAACTGTGATAACACAGTGATCAGACGTGCCGAGGGGAGAATTAACCTAGGTTTCACATAAGCTTATGTGAAAAACAGGTTGGATTTGAGGTGAGAAGCAGGTCAAGGAGATATCCAGTATCCCCAGCTCGGTCAGGCACTCCGGTAGGACAAGTGACCATTTGACATAAGGTTGTGAGAGACAGCGAAATCCTGGGCTGCCTGACCGGAGAGATCGGTGGTGCGTAAGTGCACAAGCCAGTCAACATTGTGCACGTTGAAGTCACCAAAAACGGCAACTTCAGCGCTGGGATACTCTTGTAGAAGATAATCGATCTTGTCAGAAAGAACATTGAAAATATCAGCATTAGTTGATGGAGAGCGGTATAGGAAAAATAGAAGAAGAGTGGTCTTCTGCAGCGGCGCAATGAAGGCAAGATACTCATGCCTTGGATCCTCTGAGCTACGAAGCCTTCTCAAGGGAAGGCTTGTCTTGGCATAGACTCCAAGACCATGACAAGGTGCTTTATACATCCGGTGAAATATGTATCCATCAGGAGTAACGTCGCTTGATGACACACTGGGATCTAACCTGGTTTCCGACAGGGCTAGAAGATCTGGTGACTTACCTTGCAGGAAGATGTTGATGTCGTCGTAATAGGACCTCACCCTCTTACGTTGCTGAAGCTGATCCTGAGAGGGTTTTGAGCTTGACGGCTTGACTACGTTTCTTGTGTGTCTTTCTCATTTTCATAATTTCTCATAGAATATCAATCAAATAAACGAAAATTATACTGTACAACAAAGTGATACAAGAAACTTTGGAAGGCATCAGAAAAACGTAAATAATAGCAACAAAGCTGTAATAAATAATACGCAAAAAAGACACTTATAGGCACAGTTCATGTCGCAAAAGCTTGAAGAAACCCAAATGAGAACCCCTTTGCCGTAACAATGGGTACAAGTCAGGTAGGCCACAGAGGAACCGGATACAGCTACACGGGCTAAACCCTCAGTAAAGCTACCCACGCATGTCCGTGGCAGTGGAACTGTACCGCCTTTTTTCGAGCAGTTGACCGGGCCTGCCTCCCAAAGCATTACCAGTGGGTTCGGGACCCTCGAACTACCTGACGCCCGTATGCCGTGAATACGTTGGATCTGTCACACCTTAACCTGCAACAAATGGGGAAGTGCAAAAGAGAGCAGTGGAAGGAAGTTCGATCACAAATGAGCCAAATAAGTGCCACTTGATCGGTCACTCGATTTTGAGACCGATGCTTTGTATTGTTGTATTTTTAATTGTTTCGCAAAGAATTTGAAGCGACATTTTAATGACAGACAATCTGATGAAGGACCTTGTCGTAAGATCACAAAGCTGACATCTAATTTCTGATTTAATTTAATTATCTCTGAGAATAAATAGCGAAATACTTGAATAATCAACATATGTTTTAAACATCTAATTTGATTTGGTAGCTACAGTATGTATAAAATCGAAAGATAACCTTCATACTTCAAGTATATTGTTCGCCTACTGATGTATGAGGCAAAATCACCCTTCGCCTCGTGGAGTTGTAATCTAGGAATCCTTGGATTATACATAGTATATTTGTATATGAACCTATGCAAGGTAAACGCTTTAGTTGAGGTCAAGAAAGCAAAGTACTTCGTCAATTAGAGAACCCGCAAGCGCTCCAGAGGACAAATTGCCACAGTCATTTTGCACATATGCTGTTGTGTTAGACTATAAACATTATAGAAATTCAAAAAAGCCTGTTGACGCGAACGAACGTTCAGGATGACCGTGTATAATGCTGAAAGAACACTTTAAGATCATGAACATGTGGTGTCTATAGAAATGTTTAAATTGAAGATAAATTTGATGCGAGAACATTTTAGTTTGCTCACTGAGATGAATTGTTGTGTCTACGTTTAGACGTACAGAGACTAATAATACATCTCTGTGAATTTTCTGGTTTTGGTTGTTTCTAAAATTGTTGTCGAATGTTCCTAAATGGGAGGTGAAAGCGGTCTCTGATTTTCTCAACAAGCTTAGTTGTTCATAAGAAGCCTAGTTATTTTGTATTTTACATCATCTAATATGTCTATTCACTTTTTACCACCTTATTTTAATTTTCAGCTTCTCTGTGCTTAGTTGTACAGTTATGAGTTGTGTTTCATTTTACTTCACTGTAACACAATGTCTTAGATATCAACTCATAACTTAGTTATATTGCGTTATCATCGCCAATTTTCTTCCATTTTCTGCTTCTTTGCCTTCAATCTTCTGCTGAGGGACACGCTTGGTGTATAGGAACGCCCTCTTCCCTCAAACTTTGATTAAAAAAAACAAGATTGCGATATTATTTCCTTTCAGACTCCGAAGCAGAAGAACATCTTGGATCAGCTGACTGGATACGCCCTTTGCAAAGTCGGTGATGTTCTGCGTCAGAATTGGCATGTTGATTTCTTCAATTGCCAAGTGATGCTGAAAGCAGCTGAATTGTCAGGATATGTGATAGTGAGCGCTGCGCGGGCGCATCTCGATTCCCTTGACAATCGTCCTGTGTGGAAAGGAGCCCAGTTATTGACGAAGAGTACCATGGTTGGCAGATTGGAGAGAATGCAGTATTATGCTACTGTTGATCAGGTAAGAACGCCGAACCTTTACAAGTGTATTGCGTCTTTCTAAAACTTTAATTTATCAAAGAAATTCTTGAGATTTTAGTATTGTTATCTTACGTAAAGTAAGTTTGCATTTCCCAAATTGCGATTTCGAACAATATCATTATCATTTCACCCCGACGGACATCACGGAGCCGATATAAGAGCTAAGAGTTACTAAATGAAAGATCGCATTGGTCAGGGGAAGTGATGGCATGTGGAAACTGATTCCAAAACTGTTATGCGAACAAAGAGGCTTTTCGAATGACTTTTTGCGAGTTGTGGCGAAGATTTTAAGTTGTGTGCGTACTCATTTACTGCATAAGAGTTTCTACCGAAATATCTGTAGAAGAGACTAAGTGATACCGCAAATCCCTGAATTGGCATCAGAATGTCGTCACTTCATTTTTCATTGTGATGCGAAAGGTCTTTGAGCATCCTGGTAACAAAACAGTGATATTTTCAGGCACTTATACACAGGGTTGGAAAAAACCCAACCCAATGAGTTAAATGGGATATTTTATTCTAAAAAGTTCTCGTTCCTAATTTTCAAGTTTCTAAGGATGAGATCGTAGCAATGATGCTTGTAGCCATATTCAAACATGGCATTACAATGTATATATACCAGGGTTGGCCGGTAAAGCCACCCTGGTTTTTACCACTTGGTAAAAACCACCAGTTTTTGGCTAAAACTGGCAGAAACTGGCTAAAACTATTTTTCCAGCATTACTACTTCAGTTATGTGGTAGTATCATCGTCACTCCTGACTTTATTGATGAACGTTAGCCATAATGAGTCCATTTTACTTTTTCATTACTCGAAAGACATTTAGACCAGTATTTTCACAATTCAGATTTTGTCAATATCATGTTTCAATCAAGAATATGCTCCAAGCATAAGTGCAAGAACATGAATTATTATCAAAAATATTGTTATAAAGCTATTGTGCATCCTATACGTTTTTTGTTGCTTTATAAATTTCATTCATTATAGGATGCATCAAACGTCCATGTTAGTAGGAAATCACTTGGCTTTATAAAAAACAGCGTTTTTGCCGGAAAACAGGTATTCCATGAAGCTAGAAGGGCAAGAAAATGTAGAAATCCGGTCATAGATTTCTGCGACTATCTTGCTCGCAGGCTTCATAGAATTGCTTGTCTTCTAAATCTATGGCAAATGTCCCATACCCATTCTGATTATACGAATATTTCCATAAAACGTAGTGCAGAAGTCTACTTTTGTTCTAAAGTGTGCAAGAAAAGGGCAGAGCAATTACAGACAAAGGCAGCATCGCCTGTGATAAAAGATGATATCATATGGTTCTACACGTATCTGAGAATGAATGTGCTTTGTAACACTCATTATGTTATGGTCTGCAAGAAAAGAGTTTCAATCTGCAAACCCGCATGCATAGTAATGCTTAAACCCCAACTTGTTGTCGATCATTTTGTGAAGAAATTGACTGACTTTTCGGAATTTTAGTTTTAGCCGCTTTTAACCAGTTTTTGCCGGTTTTTACTGGGTTTTTACCACTTAGTGGCAAAAACCAGTTTCAGCCGGCAAAAAGCCAACCCTGATATGTACACCTACAGTGGTTATGAATGATGGGTACGAAAGTAAGATGCAAGGGACGAATATAAAGAATACTAAGTTGCGCGTGCATTTATTGTGTGTAATTTCCTAGTAATTGTCTGTAACTTTTCCAATATAATGGTGCAAGTTAGAACTCTTAAATTCTGCACTGAAAGGATAAAACGGTGTAAGCGACATTTTTCAAATTTTCAGGAGAACAGATTTTAAGATTCTAGAGTTGTGATGAGTATGATTTTGATCATGCTCATTATTGGAATAACTTTCAAACTTACCTTTTTCACTACATGTAAATTACACTTCGAATTTTCAGTGTGTGAAGTTGAAATCCTCATAAGATGCACGCATAAATTTTAAAAAAATAGTAATTAAATACATTATTGTTCGTTCTCACGAGAAGGAAGTGCTGTAAGCTACAGAGAAATGGCGTTCACACCATTTCATCCTGACTGCACCTATCACCATGATTTCCCTTCTACTCATAATTGCAATTAGACGATTACAATTGCAAGTTGATTAAGTCAATGACACTGAGTCAAACTTATCACAATTTGTTGTTTCTACAGTATTTACCGAATGACCTTATAAAGGAGTTGTAGACATCACTTTCCGGATAATCTTTTACGATTTCGTCCTATCAAATTTGCTTTCGAACAGAAATGCATGCAAGATGATATTCAAACGGTGATTGATAAAAATCGATGGGTTGATGAAATAGAACAGTCGGTTAAATTAATAATCGAACATTCAAGGGAAAAGTCGATTTCTCTGTCTGTAATAATTAATAAATATGGATGATTAACAAAATAATCATATTCATCCGATCATCACGAAGACCAAAGAAGATAAAGCTGAGACAGAGGAAAAGAGACAACAAAGGCAAATGTTATCTGAAATTTCCATTCATATCAGAAAAAGTGAATTACCATTTAAAGAAAGGTTTCTGCCAAGAAGGTCTGAACATTAGTTTAACTCAACAGTCTCATATCTGAGAAATGCGCTAAAGAACCCAACTAAATTCGGAGACAAATGTCACCTTGCCTCATGTCCAAGTTAAAAAAATGAAATTTACTTCAGGAAAAACGTAATTTGCAAAATAACATGTCTCTAGTAAGAACAATTCTATATCGGCAGTACTATAAAAACTTTGCATATCAGAGTAAAAGAACATATCACAAACATTATCCGTATTTTTTCATATTTGCAAGTGACAAAACAAGAATGTTGACATATTGGCTCATGAAAGCGACACCATCAACATTCGTCTTCGTAAAGCACTTTTTATCAAAAAAATGCTGCCAACCATCAATTCACGTGAAGCGAGTGAACAACATCATCAATTCCTCTTCTCGAAATAAAACTTCTGTCAATAGTTCTATGACATCAACTTTCTATGTATCTCTTGTGTAGACATCTATATTTATAAGTAAATTCACATCCAGCATGTGCTATAGATTTCAAATTTCAAGTGTTTTTGAAATTACCTCCTCTTTACTTCTGAAGCGGCCTGAATATGCGAAAGTTTGGGCAATATACGCCGTAATTAGAACAGCAGCAAGATGCTGTTCACGCAGAACTACACAATTCTATGTAATCTTCACCTGGGCCCGGTGCGCTTTTCCCCAGCCGGACGCATTTTACAAACACAATAAAAATTGGGAAAATTGAAGAACAAATAAAGTTTGTCGAGTCATGCCGAGAAAACGATATTTAACCGAAGATAATCAATAACTTGAGATTCCCCAATTTTATGTCACATTGACGTCATCATCAGTTTAATAAGAATATTCGGTACTTATAAGTTATCTCCCCTACGTTTTCAAATGTGTCTAAAATCTGTAGAAATGAATCAATCGTCACAAAATTTTTAGTACATGTAAGTGAGGATATTTTCTACCCACGTATCAAAATTTGTGCAATTCAGACAAGTATTTTTGAAATAGGGGCGATAACTTGGAAGTGCGGGTATGTCTGCAGCTTCATCTGCCCTCATCGTCTGAGCAGAAAGCACTTGAAGTCAACAAAGTAATTTCCCGACAACTCGTCAAGTGATTATGACCGGACCACATCCCTCACACTAACATTTTTAACTTAAAACAGGTGTGACAAGGGAGTGGGTGTAAGAAGATTTCTAATAGCAGTGGGTGATTAAGGTGTGCGAATCCGATCTGACCTCGGGTCCGATTGGATCGGATTCGGATAAATTATTTCGGACTCGGATTGCGGAAATAAACTTCGGATCGGATTGGACTGGATCGGTCAAGAAAAATCCGAACTAATCCGACATTATGGAAGTATATTAGGGTTGCGATATTTAAAATATGTTAAAAAACGATGTTTTAACATAATTTTTTTAAAAGTTTTTTTTGTATTGTTTTCCTGTAAAAGGCGTGATTTTGCTTTTTTCGATACACAATCCAAAATTCTTAACACGATGCAATCCCTTGGTGTGCATGCATAATTGCGAATGAAATGTCAGTAGATCTATTGACAAATGCACTTTTGCATTACTACTAGAGCGAGAACAGTTTACTCGATACCCAGATAGTACACATAATCCATCATCCAATCCACCGTGGCAGAATTCATGTGCAATTGCGGTGCTATTTCTGATTATCACCAGCATTACCATGCAAGGTTACTAAACTCATGAAGATTCCGTGTAACAGCAGACTTCAAGTAGATATTTTTATAAATGATTGCTTATGATTTAATGCCGCCGATGAAAGTGACATTATGTGTTTCAATGATGTCTAATGTGATGAGTAAGTGAACGTTATGTTTTGAGTGAATATCCCTATTCATTTAAGGCATTCTGCCTGAAAGGTTCCCAAATTATAGAAGTCTTTTTGCTTTATTAGTATTACATTTTGCTTTCATTTAATTCACTAAGTCTTTTAAGGAAGATGTTAATTTAAATGGCCTTGACAACTACCTCAATTCTCGTCAAATATATTAAACTATGTTAAAAAAAACAACAAAAAAACACATTAAAAACGTATTGAAAATATATTTAAAACATATCTAAAATATGATGGACAAAAACATTTTTTAGCAAACCTTAAATATATACATGTATTGTGTCTTCAATGCAACTCATCACATTACTTTTGATTGCGCTAAGAGCATAACATGCTCTTATTATTCCACATTTCAAACACCGTACTTCTGTGCCGGAAATCGGAATTGGAAGTCATTCATTTCCTTTCCACCTAATACATCATAATGAGATCCGCGTACGCTGACTCAGTAGTCAGTTAAGAATGAGACGCTATGCAGATAGGAAATATTCTATTATTAAATCAGCTTGTCTCATTCTCAACGCAATGACATGTCGATGTAGTCTTTATACGACCTTCCACAACATGTTCCTATTCAAAAAAGTATGGTTATTTGAATGGAGACATTTATGGTGCCGGTATCTGATATTATTCCATTTGTTATACATCTGCATTATACAAGTAGCTTACATTCAAGTAGGCTGTTATATTGCGGCGCAATATGCGCTTCAAATAAATACATTTCATAAATCATAAAATCATCAGGCTAAGCAGGCCTTACAAAAGTGTTGAACGATCAAAATGTTGTCCTATCATTCGAACCTACGGCATATACATGTACATAAAAGGGACCAATCCGAATGATTAAGATGATTCATCAAGAAATATTGGCACTATGTCTATTCTTACATTGATGACCAGACCAGTACTTTGACCGGTAGCAATAATAGGTTGCGAACACAAATAATGTATGTACCCACACAATCCACAGCTATACGCTGAGATTCAATACTTTCAATTCAAAGATAAGGAAAGAAATAAAAACATTTCTGATCGGGTCGGATCGGATTTCACAGTCACATGGTCCGACAAGATGTCCTTGCCTCAGTTGTGACAAAAAATACTCCCATTCCGCCCCTTGACATGTATAAGCAGTCGCGCGTGTTAGTCAGTCCATGCAAACTGGTGAGCGATCTCTCTTAAGCGACAAATTTGCGAGTATACATGCACTTTGAGCAACAAAAGATTTGGTCAATCATTGTGAATCTTAATTGAATCGTCTTGAAAATATATTCTTTACAAAGAAGACAATCACTGCTGCCAAAGTAGCTTATTCGGAATAAATGAAGAGAATGGAAATAGACCGTAAGAGGGAATATCAAGAAAAGCAAAGAAGATAAAACATAATGAGGAGAGAGATGATCATGCTGTGAGAAGGGAGAGGGAGCAGTTGAAAAAACCGAAAATCTCAAATTTCTCTCTTGAGAACCGCAAAATTTTGTTAAGTGACCATAGAAACCGGTAATTTATTCAACATGGATGTAGCTTGATATACTACAGTTCATATTTAGTGTGTAGTTAGAAGACATGATAAATGGCACTAAAATGACGCCCTATTCATACCTTATCTAAACCTGACTGAATTGACGGTGGCATTGCTATCTCTTAAGGCTGCTTTACCCTGGCATTCCATGTGCTGTGCAACAGATGACGAAACTGACCTCACTGTGTCGATTATCGTAATTCCTTATGAAACAGGACATGACGTCTGTGCTGCAGGGGCAGTTGAGGTGCAGTTCAGCGATCAGACCGAAGTTTATTCCTTTGCATCCTGGTGCAATGATAGGGTCATCTGATTGGGCAATTTTCTCTGTTCTCTGTTTAATCTATCAGATCTTAAAGCAACGTGAGGGCGATGTAGCATTGCAAATAAATTGGAGACAAAGCAACTGTTACATCATTAAATTCTAATCCGCGAGGCCTTTCGACAACTCTCGTCAAGCGGTACGGCGTATTTATAGATGAACCATGAAAAACGTTTATATACAAAATGAAATAAAAAGGAAAGTGGGTTAAAGTCAAAAGTCAGAAGTTAGAAGAATTTTATTTCATTTTGTATTATAGACGTTTTTCATGGTTCATCTGTAAATACGACGTACCGCTTGACGAGAGTTGTCGAAAGGCCTCGCAGATTAGAATTTAATGATGAAACAGTTGCTTTGTCTTCAATTTACTATCAGATCCTGTCTCCGAAGCCTGAAGCATTTTTATTTTTACGTTCCATGTGTCACTATGGTTGGACAGTGCAGTAGCTGACTTGCTGTTCTCAATGTAGATTAGGTGAGGCACATGCAGTTCTGTTTCATAGCTATGTCATGTTGCGCTTCAATCGCGTGACGGGCGTGTCACTTATCTGCTGCACCTGCAGCTACAGTCAGTGTAAAGCAGGCCTCAGGAAGAATGACGTAGAAAAAAAACAGCTTCCAAGTCATTCCACAAAAATCGACATTTCATAAAAAAAGTGCGTCAGTGACCTACTTTCTCAGATTTTGCTCAACTTGTTGCAGCTGTTTATGAAACCGACAGAAATAAAATTGTATTTTTGTCTAACTTTCCGTACTTTAGGAGTTTAGAGACCTGGGAAGTTGATCCTGTTGGAAAAAATTATCCATTATTTTTATTTTTGTCAATTCCATCGCATAGGCTATTTAGGAACCCAGATCTCCGACGATACTTTAACTAGGGGTACGATTTTTCATGGATCAAACAGTATTGTGCAGGACTTGATGTAGGCCTATGCCAGGTATCTTCATACAGCGATCATTCAGTCAGGAGATACAGGTTATCAAAGTAGGACTAAATTTCCTACTCATTTCTTTCGTTTTGAAAATGTATCAATCATGGTGGGTTAATTTGTGCCAGAAGCCATGCTCTTAACCTAATTCCTGCTATCATTTTCTTACAAACCTAGTCTTTGTCCATGAATTACTACATTAAAGATCAGATGTCTCCTATTAACCGTTCTCAAACGAAAGATGGTCGAAATTTGATTCTTCTAAACTAATGGCAAAAATTGCTAAATACAAGTTACATTACGATCAATTCCCAACCAACAACATGAACATCAAAATTGAATTCATGTAGGACAACTCTACATAAGTGCAATTTTGGTACAAGTACAACATAAACATAAGTACTGAGATGTTTAAAACGCAGGTGGTGACTTGGTATGTATTGAGAATTCAGGCATCTTTTGAATGAATGGAGCTTTAACGTCACTACTCCCCCATACTGAAGGCTTGGACGGTGCTGACTTAGTCAGACTATTCTGGAGCGTTGTAATGCTTTTTGTCCGGATGCCCTTCCTGCCGACTTCCAATGACACTTTCGGGACTCGACCTCCGGACCAATGGATCGCTAGGCCAAGCACTTAGCCACTGTGTCACGGAGGCATCCTTTGAAAAATGTATTTCCTACTAGATTTACATGTACATAAACTCAGAATATTCTTCCAAGGATCTGTAGTAGGCCTACTTCATGTACGATTAGATAATGCATCCAGTTTTTCTCAATTCCTATCATTTAGGTTTCGAAGGAAATTTTCCAAATAAATCCAATTACACCGGCATAACATTTCTTAGCTTAATTTTTGAAATTTATCCTGCACATTTTGGTAGCATGTCTCAGTTGGTCACACTGGACTTTGCACGATTGTACAGAGGGCTCAGTATTCCATGGGTGGGTCGATATGACAAAATGGGACCATTTTCCCTATCAAAATGAAATGTGACAAGATGTGTGTTTTTCATTATTAGTGTGACAAAATGTGACAGATCCACATATAACCAAAAAGTAATCTGTAAGAAGGAGTGTTTTTCGGTAGCATGACAAAATTTGATGTCCTTTAAAGTCACAGAGGAGCATAAACTTTGCGTGATTGAAATTACGAAAGTCTTGTTATTCAAGGAAGTCATTAGTACCTAATTCTTTCGTAATAATTTGCACTAGAGATTTGCAACATTGATGTCTTTCTCCTTTCTCCTTCAACATTGACGCTCCCAATGGCGTCTTGTGCCTGCACCAGGTAAAGAGTGCTGTTATTTATTCACTTGTTTGAAGTTGGCTTTAAACTTGATGGATTTTATGAACTTGTAGCATTCATTCTGTGTGGCCATATGTTTTTCTGTCATGTCTAGATCGCAGGAGTCCCTCGTGGATCGATTGGAGAGGTCTCCGCGACACAGTGGTTAAGTGCTTGTCCTAGCGATCTTTCGGTTCTTGGAAGTCTCATTGGAAGTCGTGAGGAAGGGCATCCGGACTAAAAAGCACAGCGTCCAGATCAAAGTCTGACTGTGTCAGCACCGTCCAAGCCCCCAGTAAGGGGAAATAAGGACGTCAAACCATCATTTTTTCATTTAAAGTTGACTTTGAACTCGATGGACTTGATGAGCTCATAACATTAATTCTGTGTGGCCATATGTTCCTGCAAAGGTGCACTTCCGATAAAGCACGCACATATATTTATATTTACCACTGATCTGAATGCAAGACAATTGAATAGTTATTGTAATGAAACTGAATGGCATATCTTCAATGAAAACAAAATCATGCCCTTTCTCTGCGAAGTAATAAGGTCAGTGAATTCATATTGTAGAATTTGTTCCGGATACGTGTTCATTGCTTGTTCATACGTATTCAAAATGAGTTCAAGACAAAAAACATGATAATTGTAATAAAACTACAGCGCTTTAAGCGTAATTTTACCGATTTAACCATGGTATGTTTCGTTATTGCCCTAAATCTCGGGGTAAATGCTGGACACCTTCAATGGCAATTTTCAATTAAAATACATAAACAATGAAAAGTAGCAACAATAAATGAATTAAAGGTTTCTCGATTTTGTCCCGTTATAACTCCGCTTGATATATATTATGAATATTGCGTCAGATGCTCAACTTTTTGAAGTATTAACATTTAGGGCAAAATCGAAAGGTGTCAATTTTCTACACAGTTGTCAGAATTTAGCCATCTGTTTCCATCAGCATCTGACGAAATGTGGCATCGACACCTATCGGTGCTGGACAAGATATGATATATCGAAATGAGGCGGCCCACCCACAGTATGCGAGTCTGTCCGTCCTGGATATGCCACCATTCTAATTAATAATATATAATGATATCTTTATTTCTTCTTGAAAATAAAAATCAAAAACATTTCAATAAAAGTATGATCCACTTAACAGCATGGATGAAAGCAAAAAAATTACTTGAGTGATCGAGAAAGACAGGAGAAAATTTACGAAACTTCAGTGCATGCCAAGCATTTCATTGGTCACGATAGTGGAGAACACAGTAAAACAATTTCGTCGTCTGTCCGTACGGGAAAATGGAACCGAGAAAGTACGATTGCCAATTGGTTTAATACAGTATTGAGAGGATGTGTTGGTTGAGTCGCGGCAAGAAGGAGTTTCCTTAAAGAAGTAAAGTATTTCCGAAAAAAGTCATCATCTGAATGAGCACATGAGCAGTTGTTTCCACAAATTATCCGGCGAGCACGGTTAAAAGTTCGTTTGACGATTTGTCGGCATTTATAATTCACATTTCCAAATAATGGAGCACAGTAAAGAAGGACACTTTCCATTACCGATTCGTAAATCAGCCACAAATCATCATGTGAAATAAAGGGCTTAAGGATACGAAGCAAGTACAAGCGTCTTGAGCAGCGAATCCAAAGGTTGCTTTAATTTAAAGGTTGCTTCTTCCTAACCTAGTGAAACTTGTCTGTGCTTGAAGGCAGTCCCACTCACAATTTGCTGGTATGACTTCGTGTTTTTAGTGAGGCTGGCAAAAAAATTAACGTTTGCAGATATTTCGTATTGCATCGGCAGGACGAATTTTGTGCATTAGAAGTGTGAAACAGTCTACCTGTGTGTATTAATTATGTGTGTATTATTTTTCAGGTTTCCATTTATTTATTGATAGATAAACTTTCCGTGCCCTAAGCCACCTAGGGGCCGGTGGATCCCTTTTATAAATGCTCAGTTTGCCTCATCAATCCCATTAAAGCATAAGACAATTTGCTGCTTCCCAAGCAGAGTTCCCAAGGTCAAAATCATTGTAGGTGGTGGTTTCATGACACTTATTGCTAGTCGGTTGATTGCGGCCGCTTGTGGTTTGATTGCGTGCTTCAGAACCATTACACATGTTAAGTATTTTCATTTTAGCTGCAATTGGAATTACACTTGACGATTTCATAACTATTACTGTCATTGCCTGTCAATCTCATTACCATTGTTTAATGAAATATGCAGCATTTTGAGCCATGACCTGTCTCATATCATTGTTGATCAATATAGCTTGCAGTTGGAATTTTAGCCGGAGTGAAGGTGTAGCCTATGTGTGCTTTTTATGCATTGCAGTATCATCAGTCTGTCTGTATTTCCTCTTTCAGAAAAGATTCAGTAGCTCGGATCAGAAGCTCCACTTGCACCTATTTTGTTTGGAGGTTGTTGCAATTGCTTCATAGTTATTAAATACATTTAGAGAGATAAGATCTACATTGCGACGACTGGCTCATCAGCTCTTTGAAGCATCAAAGCAGGGACATCTATGATTAATATATCTTATATTAATCATAGATGTCCCTGATCAAAGTCGGAAGTTTTGATTACTCGACTTCGATCGAGACTATAGATATCGATGAGGGCAAGTAGAGAAATCATCAACCTGACTAGCTGCATATTGCGCAAATTACGCAAATGGGACTGAAATATTCAATTCCGTCCAAGTTGAAATTGCCACCATTTTTGAATGGTAGCGTTTGTTCGTTATGATGCTGTCTGTAAGTTAATCCTGTCACATGAATGGCATGGAGTTCTTTCACATTTACTGAGAGGCGAAAGTAATGCATTATGCCTTTCTTGTTGGTATTTTTGTTTCCGTTGGATTGTCTCGAAGACAATATCTTCTCTAGCCTGATGTAAAATTTTCAAAATTATGTTCGTTTTTGAAATATTCATTCGATAAAATGTTAACAAAATCAATAAGGGTGTCAGATAGTTAGCGTTTGTATGCAGCTGATGAGGGATGTTTAAATATCAACTTGTTTTGGATTTTGAATTCACTGTCTGGTTTTAGATTTTGCTCATCAATTAGTAATTTAAAAGAATTATTTTTTCCGCATATTTTTAATACAGCTATGTTTCATTTCTATCACTTACTGCATACTTGCCTGTTTAGTCTTTCCATCTAGACCCGTACACATATCGCCGTCTTTCTTGCTTATGATTGCAAGCTCTAGATGTAAGCATGGATGATGAATAAAAATCTCTTGAAGCATGCAGACAAAGTTGAAATTGCACACCATCTTTCTCTGAACGGCATGAAGTGCGTACTTTATCGTTCAACGGAAACTGTGTAGTAGAGAAATCATGAACCTGATTGAAGCCATCGCTCTCAGAAATTACGAAATATCTTTTAGCGACATAGAGCAGATCACTCAGCATACTTACACACATCCTTCGTCGGGATGGCGTGGTGCATCAAGGAGATTTATATGTACACTAATCCCAAAAATGTCTGCCACCTTTTGAATTGTTTTCTAATGTTGATAGGTGACATTGTTGTAAATTGCCAAATTAAACATATATATGAAAACATAGAACACTCTTTATGGCATGGATAAGTTAGCCATTGAATTGATATTTTCCAATGAGAGTAGGTTTCGGAGATTGAGGAATGACAGACGGATGCAAGTCCATCAGAACACATGAACGAATGAAAGCTGAGAACTCCAGATGAGGTTTACTAAGTATGGAATGTTAGCTCTATTAATGTTCTGAGAGCGATCTGACTCGATGATCTTAGTGAGTTGCAAATTCTGAAATCTTTCGTGAAATTCCAAATGCGTTATAATACTAATGCTAGTAAATTAGGCTATTTTTTTAATGCATCGTTAGCAGACTGGCGGATTCCATCTTTCATGAAACATAACTCATCAATTGACTGATCCGTTTCATCATGTTAGAAGTACCGGACCGGTATTTGAAGATAGAACAGCCATCAAGATTACCAAATCTTAATCCTATCGAACATGTGTGATGGGATCTGACGCAAAGGAAAATATCCAAAATAGGTAGCATTAATTGTTTGAAGAACTTATCAATTCATCGTGGTCGAACAGTGGTTAAACATTCCTCAGAACACAATTAGTGACTTGATAACAGTAAATAGACGTGTATATACCTCAAATAATCAGAAGTATGATCAATTCGTCAGGTGGTCTCCTTCGACACTAGCATTTAATAGTCCTGTTGAAAATATCACTATTTATCATCAGGTTAATTGATTTTCTTAACTTTTGCAATAGAAACATTTATTACAGTATGGTAAGAGGTTTTGTTTGGCTATATTACATTCAAAAGGTGACACATAAATTTGGGATTAGTGAATGTTAATTGGGAATTTCGATGTGGGACAATGTTCTATCAGTGATCTAGCTGATATCGTAGCTGGTGACCTATTTGCCTTTCATCTTATTACACTTGTTTCGTCTTCATGCATGATATAAGGCATACATCTTTCGCTATAACTGCGCTGCTGATGGGTAAACAGAAATTAAAGTCTCTCATTTTGTTTGGTCTCACTCGTGTCGATTTCGAGAGATTCTTTGAAAACTTAAGAAGCCTATAGATAATTTTGCATTTTAGCCTGGTTAATTTGAAATTGCAGCAAGTCTTGACAAAGGCTTATTTACAGCAAGCAGTAGCCGTCGCGAAAAGAGTAAAGAACTTGGATGATTCTAGCTAATCTAGCTGATAGAAAGCGCAAATAACTGTACAGGAATCCATGTATAATGCAATCAGTGGAGAAGTTAAGGCCGGATGACTAATGGCATGGAATATCATAAAAGAGCAGTTTTTGTCTTTGGGAACATTTCTCTTGGTGAACTATTCACTAAAAGAAGTGAAAGTTTCTTCATCTTCAATTTACTTGTCTTAATTACTAATTTTCCGGAGATTATATTATCTTATGATGAGCTCTTAGCTTTTCCAGACTATTTTTAGTTATTCGTTGCGAGTCAACGAGGCTGTGACCTGAGCCAGTATCTCGAGTTGCAGCAAATGTTAGGTAAATAAGCCGACGTTACGGACACGCACACGTGAATTAAGCGAAAAGGGAGCAAACTAGGACAACGACGTGACGTTTACTTGTTGTCATTAATGAAGACGTCAGGTCATTGCAGCTGCGTCTATGAAGCAATTTCAGTCCTCACATCAATGATTGAATTGTTGCATTGTTTAATAGACAATAGGCAATCATGGAAGTTATTCGTACTTTATCATGGCCGAAAAAATGCATATGGAGTTATGTTGTGACCCGCCCACGATGTGAGAAGGTTGCCCGCCTCTGAGCTAAAGCGAAGATAATGTATAGATATGTGCGCGTGTGTGTTGCCTATTTGTATTATTGAGGTATAACTATCTTCCTTTACACCGAAATACAAGAAGAAAATGTTTTTTGAAGCAAGAATTTCTTGTTGGAAACAATAATATCATATCACATTGCATATATAGAAACTCAATCAGATATTATTACGGTAGAAAACTAAAGGTAGCACAAATGCGGAGCTCGAGTAAATAATTGCCTATAAAATGTTCAATGCATATCATTGATATGCCGTCGACCACCGAAGCTCACACCACTAGCATTAGCCCCTTGGTTATAACCGGCTTGGAGTCCAATCACCGTTTGACCAGCTTGAAGTTGCTCCTTTGTAAAGTCACGCTTATTTTCCTGATGCATATGCGTCCAGAAATCACGTGCGCCCGAGTAGTCTGGTTTGGTTTGTGCCACTGTGCCAAGCTGAGACAAGCAGATGGCAACTTGATTCAGGTCAGTCTCTTCATACAGCTGGTCGTTTTGAAAGCAGCTCGTATCAGGTACCCCAAAGTGTTTGACAAAGCTGAGGAACGACCCAATGCGCTCTCGCTGGCGAGCTGTTTCGAAGGCGGCCATGTTTGATCGGGTCCAAGTCTTCTTAGCAGTTGAATTGAAGAATGTGGGGTCGAGAGAGGCCATGAGATAGCCCAGAGCAAGGCCATCTTGCAGATATTTGTGGTATTCATCCCAGCTGATCGACTGACAGTCACTAGGTATTGCTTCACCCGCTGCTTTTACCTCAGGTAGGACGTCGGTTCTTGGCCTCATGGTGCGTACCCATCGTAGTGTCTTGGCAGCGACTTCTTTATCGAACTTCGCTTTGACATTGTCTTGCATTTCTTTGGCAAAGCCTGCTTTCTCCGCTCGGTACGACATATTCGGAATGCAGCGTCAGTCTAATTAAAATAATGCACAGTCCTCTCACCGCAGAATATTGAGTATCTACTGAACACGTACTTGAGCGATTAATAAACTGTGGATTCGTCACGACCGAGGCCAAATGATAATGATTTCAATGACACAATTGGATATCTCTTGCTGATTTCCGCTCACGCGTCTGTATTGTGTCGCGCATGCGTGTTTAGCCTTAGTGAAGAGTTATAAAATCGTTGTGATTGACGTCACAAAAGGCAAACAATTTATGAGCCTAATTTAGGCATAGAATAGGTGACGTTCATGTTTGATGAGGAAAGCTATAGACAAGCTGCGCGGGGAAATAGTTGGATATTCTACTCAAAGTGTGAATCATCGTGCATACAGTTTGATGTTAAATGCATACAGAATGCAGTGGTATTGTTTTGATGTAGTCTTAACATGCGAGATATGCGATGTGTGTTGCTATGCTTGAGATAGGTTATACACTGATTTCACTGCATTTCATTACTCATCTCAATCTGAAAATCTTACACCGCATTGATTTGCATGTATGACAGTTGAATCAGCGAATTCGGTCTCGAAATCTCGACCATTTTGTCGCGTTCGAGATCTTGAGGTTACAGTGACGAGATTTCGGAATTAGAATTTCTCAGACACTTTCCTAAATTATGGATCCATGTGGGAGGATAGGAAATACCCCTATCATAATTTACGAGTCCTACCTAACCTCACATGTAATAGCGATGTACTGAACACTTTCTGCTTTGATTTGAACGACACAGTTTCTTCTTTTCTTCAACCGTTTTTCTGACAATGACAGTTACCTTACTCGTGCAATAACAAATATATAGTAATTAGGAATTACAAAATCCAGGAAAATCTCAATCCCGAGATCCCGTGATTGAGAAGAATCATAAATATCATATTACAAAGTATGGATGTATGTTATTAGCATGGGATATCTGTAGGGATTGCTATCCCGGGACTCCGTGGGCTTGTGCAAATCCCGAAATCGCAAGACATTCTATTAATTTAATTGTAATTTTGGTTGTAATTTATGGATGTTTTACTGCCTCGCTAGTGGAAGCCAAATAGATTTTCAAATACTTTTCCATGTCTTTCTTTGAATTACTAATTCAACATTGTAGCCTATATATTGCACTTGTTTCAACATACTTGTACAGTGGACTCTCGATATAAGAATCACATCGGGAAACTGTGTTTTGATTCTTATAACGAGAGTTTGTATTGTTATGAGCACCCATGCCTTTTATTAGTAGCAATGATGTTATTTATATCTTTACTAGCAATCAGTATAGATAAACGCTAACGGAGCTATTAAATAAGATGTTTCCTTGTGGTTCCTATCACCCAAGTTATACGTATGTATACAGAAAACAAGAAGACAATAGAAACATTCTTTTTCAAATTCGTTTAAAAAAGTCTGAAATCTTACTCGGGTGAAGACTCTCACTGGTTTGTTTGATTATTTCTTCCTCTATCCTCTTAAGGGGCGGGATGCAGTCATCTCCACCACGCGTCATGAGTCCCAACCTCAGTCGGTCCAACATCATCAGCATTTCTCTTCTGGTAGGGATTTCAACTGCCTCATCGTCACATTCCTCATGTGGATCATCTGACAATGATTCTATTCTGTGATCCATGACTTCGCCAATTATCATATCCTCGTTGACTTCTCTAGAAGGGATGTTAGCATCCAGATCGACGTAATGATTCCAGTCACTCAACATCATTCCGTCCGGTGGTAGAAGCTCCTGTTCAGCACCAGCTTCAGTCTCACCGTGGTCAGTCGATGTCGAAATAAATCCACCGTTTCTCCAGCAGTTCATGATAGTATCGGTACTCACTGAAGTCCACGAAGCTTTGAGATTGATGATGCCATCAGGAATGTTGATTTTCTTCACTAGAGATCCCGAGTCAACGCTTTCTGCACCATCAATACAACGTAGCAAATTCGATACCTTGGTCTAGTGGTTGCAGGATAGAAGTTGTATTTGCCGGTAAGAACTCAAGCCTTAAGTGTTCCAGATTTACACGAACGGAGTGAGCCATGCAGTTGTCCACAAAAAGTAGAGCTTTCTCTCGCTTTCTACGAAGTTCTTCATTCCACTCCTCTAACCACTCTGTGAACAGTGCAGCAGTCATCCACGCAGAAGAATTGGCACGACATCCAACGGGAAGTTCTTGGACTCCGCTGAAGCACCGAGGTTTCTTGCTCTTGCCTATAACGAAAGGTTGTCTTTTCTGTCCTGTAAGACTAACACAGAACAAAACTGTCAGATGCTCCTTTGAATTCTTTCCAGCAGATGTCATGGTTTCGCTTGGATGAACGAATGTACGCTCAGGTAATGCGCGAAAGAGCAAACCCGTCTCGTCAGCGTTCCATATTTGATAATTCTCGTAAAATGCAATACTCTCCCGTAATGTAGGCCAGCGATTGAGCAACCATTCGTCTCTACTAGCACTGTCAGCTGAAGCGGCTTCACCGTGAAGTTTCGAATATTTAAGGTTGTATCGACTCTTGAAATTCGTGAACCATCCATCCGAACAATTGAAATTCTCGATTCCAAACCGATCCGCAAATTCACGAGCTTTTGCCTTGATTATAGGTCCCGAGATAGGTGTTCCGGTGATTCGAACTTCATGAATCCATTTGTCCAAAGCTATTTCGACTTCTTCAAACTTAGCTTTGCGCTTTCTCATAGCACGACATTCGCTTCCTTTCGATACATCCAAGGTGTTTCGTTCTTTGAGTATCTTTGACAGGCACGGTTGATTAATGTCGAAACCTTGAAGTTGTAGATGAGATACGGCCAACCGCTGTCCTGTTTGTGGAAGTCGATCGTAAGCCGCTAACAGTGCTCTTTTGTCTTTCACAGTACGTCCCCTTCGGGTAGCTATCGCGCGCATTAGTAGACTACCGAGCTCATTCGAATTTTCTCATGATGTGTTCTGATGACGCACATTAATTCTAATCGATGGGTCTAGTAGGATTACGCAATTGGTGAGGATTTCAGTGGATTTCATCTTCTCAAGGTTAATCGCGATATCATGGCGCTTTTATCTGACGTCTATTGGCAAATCTAATCGATAAAAAGTAGGATTGCGCCATTGGTGAGTATTTCAGCCAATGAAAGTTGAAGTGTCATTTACTGATTCTTATAGCGAGAGTGAGTCCTCATTTATTCTTATAACGAGTGCAAAATACATTGTATTTCACACTATTGACTACTTGGACGATTCTTATAACGAGAGTGACATAATATTTATTCTTATTCCACGAGAAGGGAATAAGTGACCACACCGTGCGACAACTAAAATCTCGGTCAGTTATCCTTTCATCGATGTAAATTGATCATCTCTTTATAGCGTTGGATGACAAGTTGTATGAATAGTATGAAAATCCAGATTTCCCTTTTCACGTTGCGCAATGTTACATTTCAGACTCCATAATGTCTGCAATTGACCAGAGGCCAGGTTTCTCTTACCTAATAATTTCCTCGTCTAAAAATCAAACAGGTTCGCCGTCTCACAAGTTTCATTACGCAATTTCTACAAAGAGGGACGTTATCTGTGTTTTCTCAATGAAATTCTTTCTGTCAAGACACTGAACAAGTTACGGAGAATACTCGTGTTAGTCAATAAATGCGGGCTTCAAGTAAGTGGCAATAATCAAGTGGCCACCGCTAATAAATAATCAAGTGATCTGGTTGGTTTTATAAGGATGTTGAAATTAACACTCCAATAAGTATCTCAAATGACTGCCGTGTGACCCAAATATATTTATGAAATATAACTGAATAAACACAGTACTAATCAAGCCATAAAAAAGCAAAAGAAATCAATGTGTGCCATTCGAATCAATGCAGTATTTGAATAGCCTAAGGATTTTATGTTCGCCGTTCGCTGAAGTAGAAACAGAAATGAATGTTCGAATCATTGTATCATTTGAATAGTCCAATGTTATGCTAGTTGGTTGTTGGAGTAGATCGGTGCAACTATCAATTTAAACGAAGTCCAACACCAAGTTTTTCAAGTTATTTTCCATTCCAAATGAATAGAAGTGATTTATTTAATTGATACAACTTATATTTGAAAAAGCCTTTCAATTGATACAAATTTTTGGACATAATTAGACGAGGGTGAAGGGAGATAACGCGTGGAAGACAACACGTGTCTTAAAAGCATCATTTTCCAGCTCGATTCATAAGACATTACGCAATTATTGATTTTCTGTGGTTCTGGTGCTCTTTTATCGTCGGTCTGTGACCATATCAGGGATGCCCTAACAGAGAGTTTTCTCTTTTCCACTTAGCACCGCATTACGCAATTTGAAAATGTTTGAGTGAGGAGAGACTATCGATGGAGAGACACTTTCGCCGTTAGTATTTCCCCAACTTTAACAATGTAGTATGTATGAAAGTATGAATATGCGTGCGCCTCCACAATTGCGTTCTCGTGGAATAAGTTAGTTATTGCACAGTACGCAAAGTCTCGCGCTTCGCGCTCGACTTAGCGTACTGTGCAATAACTATTACTTATAACAAGCGGAAAACTTATAACGTTGCATAGAAATGTTTCGGGAAAATGGATTTGATTCTTATAACGAGTGATTCTTATAACGAGAGTTCACTGTATATGTGATTTCATACTTACGTCCTCCATGTCTTCTAATCATATGTACAGGGTAGATTCCACAATCCCTGAAAATCTCGGTCACGAGATTCTGGGATTGAGTAGAATAGTAAACATGCTATGACAAATCACATGTGCACGATAATGATAGAAGATGCCGGAATATGGGAATAGCACAGAGTTGGAATTGACAAAACTATGTTTACTGACAACATCGCAATTGACAAGTCGGGACTTTTCTTGATCCCGGGATTCGGGATTACAAGCTCTCACCCGGGATTGAAATTGACAAAATATAAGCATGTTAGCTGTAGCTGCAGGTAAAATTGCCAAGATAATCAAAATCACAACTAATTCCTCAATGCATTGTACTATCACATTGAGATACCAAATTCCCAAGCTCGGGATTGCGCGATTGAAGAATCTTTTATACCATATGCCTTTTTAGTACCGTAAGCTAGGTTAATGCTGTGATTAATAACTGTGGTCAAATGAGAATATTTCTTCCTGAATAAATTGATTACGGGATTGAGTTAACCGGAGGCTAGTAATGTAAACAAAAACTGGTCTATTGAGCCATTTACCTCCTAAAGATCCCAAGGATTAGCTCGGTTCTTAATTCCGATATTTTGTAGGTCTACTTCGCCAATGACCACCTTCAAATTGGCCATGCTTTCAAGTATTGTTTAGCTTTGGCAAATGGCAAGTTCAAATTTATCGACTTCATTCAAAAATCCTCATATGGATTATTGAAAACGTGATGTTGACGATTATGTTGAAGCATGATGAGCTTATATCTATCATGTATGGATTTCTGGTAGTTTTGTCTTCGCCAATTAGTCTTGTTTTAGACGTAATGCACCTACATTGTTAATTTCTCAGCCTCGGGATTCCGACCCTCCCATCCCGCGATTGACAGTCCCGGGATTGGAATCCTTAACAGTAGTGCTCGCAGCAATTTCATTTCGCACGCACCCAATCGAGTCATGAAGATCAAAAGCATCTTCACCGTCGTGTCTGTGAAGCAAGTCTGGCGCTCTTGTGCTTAACAACTGATTTAAAAGACCAAAGTTACATTATTGTTAGCATGTCCATTTCATTTTGCTGCTGTAGGCAATTATAAGATTTTTTACCTGTAAAAAATTTTATTGCGATAAAAGGTGGGGCTCGCAAAATAGGAAAAGTGTGAAATATGCGACCAGTAATTTGGTCTGTAAATTTTCACTGAACATACACGCACATCTACTCGGATATGCATTATGAAGCTTGTTTTCTGGTACTTCTATTCTTCCTCCCCCCACACACATTTTTATTGTTGACATCCGCGTGTGTTGCACCGTCAAAGATCTTTTCTTGCTCCTAAGTGCAGTCTCACTACCGTCGTAAAAGCGTTCAGTGTGTAAAATTCCTCTGGTTTGTAGAAAATGTACAGCACTTGCTTTGTCGTTCACCGCAATCAACAATCCCGCACATGATCACAGCTAGCTGTATCTTGCATTCTAACTGAATATCCAAGGGACCAATATTTCATCTCAGGGTTCAAGTAACATTTCTCAGTGGTGTTGTCCCACCACTCAGTGACAGACCAAGTCTATCATAAATCCAATGTGAGCAAGTTTGACGAAATTTCATGAATTTGGAAAAATTGGAAAATATTGGGGGTGGCAAGAATAGAAGTACCTTGTTTTCGTGAATTTCGTTAATTTCCCTTTTGAAATAGCTTTTACGTTTTACATTTTCCGCAATAACTTCAACTAATTAAGTCTGTAATTGTTCTACAATAATAATAAAATAAGTTGCAAAATTTGGACGAAGTAATTTATAAAAACTTAATTACCGTAAATAATTTTGCTTTCCGTTAACCTCCTAAATGACTGGCTGCTTTTTTTCAAGCAAATCATATTATGGTAAATTTGGAAGATAATGATGGATGTAAAGTGAAAAAGGGCAATCGTAGTTCAGACCAGGGATGAGAAGTCGGAGTTACGGACTTCGGCCTATAACTAGTCCCGAAACATGAAGCAAACAAATTGTTCTCGTTTATAGCTGTAACTATCCTGATGTCGAATTTATCCGTCAAAAAAGTGCAGAGACAACAATGCAAAGTTAATCAGTCGAGGGAAAGAACCGTGATAATGAAAAAATTGATTGTCTTTTCATTGTGATTTAGCAGATAAGCCTGCCTCACCTGAATTGCACCTACGCCCGATACCTACAACCCAAGTGTCCGTGGAGCGCCTGTTCTCGGGTGTGAAGTTTCTGATGCGTGACCTATGATCTTGACTTAAGCCTGATGTTGTAGACACCCAAATATTCTTAAGAACGAATTGTGGAATGCTATGTCAATCTCTTACCACGGGATTTTCTTCGTTGTTTTTGAAACTTAGTTAAATGTCAAGCATTAATTCAAATTGTGTATTATTGATAAATTTTCACAGAAAATGATTGACAAATATTCAGCAATGATCACTAAACATAGGTTCAAGTAGGCCTACAATGATACATGGTGTAGGCTACTATTTTTAAAAAAAGAACTAAGCTTGTGTGTTTAGAAAAGGTTGAGTTCCAGATCGAGTAATTCTACTTGTTGTTGAAATTGCCATTGCAACAGAAGTCTGGGCTAAATTTGGCATTTATTAATCAAAAGCTGTAGTGCATATATGTGGAGAACAGCATCCTCTCCGATAAGTATTTGGCATTTATTAATCAAAAACTGTAGTGCATAAGGTTGGAGAACAGCATCATCTCCCATAAGAATTGCTTCCTGTCGCAACAAAGTTTGGTGGACTCCAAAATTCCTTCACAGACTACCAAGACAAAGCTTTCTGGAAATTGCGGTTCAAATTTTGTTACCATATCCTTATGTAGAAAGGTCAGACACATTGTACCGCACTTCTGTTTTATGATTGCGACTCATGTAGGATTACCACGAAAAATGCTAAAAGCCATATGAAAGAAAGAAGTTAAAGATCGGTGCAACCCAAATTACCGAAGAAAATTGCACAAAGTTTAACGGAAAAATGTCCACGGCCCTGTCGGTAGGGCAGCGATCCGATTCCAACTTAATAAACATTGTTGCTACGGACAAATTTCAGACAATAATTGTATAAAAGGCAAGGTGTCGACGGCTTCATTGTTGAGATTTGAGGTCCGCTTTTGAATTTTTCGTCTTTCACACATCAATTATCTATTAGAAACTGAAAAATTAGGCGCATTCAATTATATAGAAGAAATATTCACTGTAGCTTTGGGACGCCCGCCCCTCTGAATCCTCATAACAAAAAATCCGCTATCTGTAGATTAGAGCAAATGTGATCGAAATGTTATTCCTCAACGGATTTAGATTTTATTATCTCTCTACTTGTAGTATCAGTGGCACGTCAGAAGTAGTTAGCTATTATTCATTTTTCTGCTCTGAGAAAAGCGATTGCCTTTCAATTCCGATATGCAGACTGTGGGCATTCACTCGACTTGAAAAAATCGAGTTCGGATCTTTCTAAAGAAAATCGTGATATTCTGAGAACGTTGTAGCTAAAGTATACTGTAGATTCAACCGAAAAAGTTGAAGACGTTGAATCACTCATCTTTAATTCGTATTCACCACAAGCATGCGAACACAGATATCGATTCATCATTATGGAGGTCGATTAAGTATAATTCAGGCTGTCGACAATTCGGGAAAGCCCGAAAAATCCCGCAATTCCATAGGCCCCTGAAAAACCTGGGAAACCCTTGAAATTGGTCATGACCGCGGAAAATTTTGAGTGATCCCTGAGCCATTACAAAGCAAGCAGTTAAAATTATAATAATATGTAGATATATAGATATAATAATATATAGATGAAATTATGACAAAATAAGATGAAATATTCGACAATTATTCCAGCTGGTGTCATCGTGGTGGCACAAAGGGTTTCACATTCCAATGAATTCTTAAAATAATGAACAGCCCAAGAGATAGATCGTTGGACGATACTTAATTACAAGTTTGCATAAAAATATAGAACGTTTAATTAAAAAAATGTTTGAAAAAATTGAAAAAATCAATTCAATGAGCCATTCTTTTCATGAGTTGATATTAATCATGGAATATGTGCTATTCAAGGATACTCAATGATAGAAATGGAATATCGACATGCATGTGCTAACCTGAGTCGAGAATCGGAAAGCTGGCTTTGACTCAATTTACTGAAATGAAAACTTGAATAATTACCGGCTAAATTACAAATATGAATCACATGAAAATAATTCTGTCATAGTCGTGTAGTGATCATCTTATTTGAACAAGCATAATTTAATCATGAGAAGTCTAAAATTATAAATGCTTTAACGTCACTACTTCTCCATACTAGAGGCTTGTACGGAGCTGACATAGTCAGAATTTTCTGGAGCGATATGGTAACTTTTAGTCCGGATGCCCTTCCTGACGACTTCCATTGAGACTTTCGGGGCTCGACCTCTTGACCTTTTGGCCAAGCACTGAACAACTGTGCCACGTAGACCACAATTGCGATGTAACAATTACACTTGGAATATAGCAGCTGATCTCTTATTTGACAACATGGGCGTGGACATCGATGAAAAAGTTTCTCAGTACTGTGGCAAACAGAAAAGGGTAGTCAATCTATTAGATATCTGACTTTGGATTGGCTGTAAGGCAAATTTGACACCTCGGAAATGAAAATCGAAAATCCGTCGACATCCTGAAATTCACTTAAATTTAATGACGTACTGCGTATCAAGCATGTTAGTCATAATGTGTGCGAGTGTATGGATTAATAAGGTTTTCAATGTAAATGAATATAAAATTCATCAATCTCGGCGTAAATCGATTCTATTAAGCATCTGAATACTAGGGGATTTGTACTTTGAAGTTTAAATAGTTCAAGATTTTATTGAGTTTTATTGGTGTGATTAATCAAATTGTCCTACACGTTTGTTGAAATTTCCCATGAAAATTACTAAATGAATGAGTAAAACTCATCTATAATGAATTTCGTGTTCGTTGAGTCATCAATTTTTTTGACAACACACACCCCTAATGTATATTACATTTCTTGCATACCCATTGACTAAATTCAAGAGTCATAAACAGTTTGATCGAACCTTAAATATGTCTTCCATCATTAATCTCACAGATCGACCCGAGAGCGGAAAATGTGTGGTTGGATGAGAGTGACGTCATGTGTCCTGATGAAGAAGACGAAGACGAGTTGTCCGGCCGTCCAGAGATTGTTGGCTGCAGTCGAGCAGTCGGTGGCGTCGTCTCCATGTGCGTCGATAACAGCGGCAAAACTCGCACTGGAAGTCAAATTCAAGTGCAAAGAATTATTTCAAGATGTCAATGTGAAGTCTTCTACGTCAGCTATGATCTTGCCGATGCCAATCTTGTTCCTCAGGAAATCATTCCACCACTGGTAAGTGAGGAAGAGAATTGAAGGTTTCTTTATTTGTACATGTGTCTCTAATGTAGTTGGGAGATAGCCTTAACGTCACTACTCTTCCTTTCTGGGGCTTGGAAGGTGCTGACATAGTCAGACTTTTTTGGAACGTGGTAACTTTTAGTCCGGATGCCCTTCCTGACGACTTCCAATGACACTTTCGAGGCTCGACTTCTGGACAGGAAGGTCGCTAGGCCAAGCACTTAAACACTGTGCCACGGAGACCGTGGTTGGGAGTTAGGACGATGAAAGCATTTTTCATCAATAATCCATTCTTATTTATCTCTCAACACACACGCCTCCACCTAGATCATATTCATGAAATGAAGTTCGATAGAGTGATGTTCGTCTAGTCGACTGTTGCTATCCTCCTGGTGAAGTATCTACTCCAAACAGCTCTATTGTTGAAATAGCTTCCTGATTCTTCGAAATCGGGTTTCGCGTTGTCGTCCTCTGGCCCACAATCTGTAGTCAACAGCAAGACAGTCAACTCCATTAGTGACGTGTGACCCAGAAACCAAGAAATCGTCTCGAATCTGACCAATGTTCGAAATGCAAGGACCCGACACTGTCAGTCACAACAGATGATACTGTGTAAGTCTAGGATCAGCGATCTGTAACAGGCTTTTTTAATAAGCCGTTATAACTGCTAAGACGATCGGTTTTTCTAGAAAGTCAGAAGTCAATGCATGTATCATACTTCAATAAATCAATGCATACATTGTAAACGTGCTGGTACGTACAGGTAACGTACGAGTTTTCAGAAGACCCTGTTATGCATGGTTGAATCAATTTTAGTCATTATTAAGTCAATCAGGACTTAGGCAATCAACTAAAAAATCGTCTGTTTTAAAAAAAATCTAGCTCATCTGACTCTTGTTTGCAAGTACTGTGCCTGTTTTCGTGCACTGTTGCTAACTATTTACATGCACAACACGGCAGCGTTGATACGTCTACGGGTCTGTGAGATTTTCACTATCATGACCCGTCACATGGGTTACATTACTCGCGCTCGTGGTGTAGCCTTGAGAGAGCTACTTCTGCAATGCGCGCGCTTGACCAATCACACAAACCAAATAGAGAGAAATATCTATGTCAAGGTCTATCGCATGCTACCAATGCATACAGTGGCTGGGATAGAACTATGTCTGCACTAGACTCACCCACAGACAAATGAGTCTATCTCTGACTACACCACTTTCGATTAAACTCTTGCTCATAAAATCTCTCGGGATGTAAGCTATAAGTGTTGTCTTCGATGCATTCATTAAATATTGTCCTCTTTAACGAGGTGCCTTCAAATTGACTGTTGCCATCCAGTCTTCAAATGTGTACAGATGAGATACGGTGAGTCAGAACTGACCGAGAGATCACATCGAAAGTGAGATGTCTATTTACATCAAAACATACTATCTTATTATGCCAATTGTAATTTTATCTCGCACTTCAACCAACGGCTTGTGTTCTGTTCCCTCCATGAATTACCACGTTAAAGACCATCACAAACGACTTTTCATTCAAAAACCAAGCCCCTTCACTTGCCGATGCTATGAAGTCCATCAAATCATGTGTTTCAGATTCAAAGATCATTCTTGTGTCCTGCATAAATTGGGGATTATCATTCATGGACATTCCATCAAGTTTGATGCCTCATTGCCCGTCTTAATTTCGTAGAATCATCTCCGAATACAAGGCAAACGAGAACGTAGTCTCATTCGTACTCATGCCACGAGCTCAGTCGATATAACTTCCAAGTGATGCAAGATGATAAGTTATATGGCATGTTGACAGTGCAATGACGTATTTGAATAACTAAGTATTTTATAGAGCATGTACTCATTGCAGAAGCACACATTTCTATCCGCTTGCTATTTTAAGTAAAGTTTGAAATAAACAATTATTTTCATTGTGGTCTCCATTTCACAGTGGACTAGCGCTTGGCCTAGCGATCTTTTAGTTGTACACTCGAGTCACTGAGAGTGTCATTGACTAAAAGTCGGACTGAAAGCATCACAGTAGTGACATTGCAGCTTCACATCATAAATTTCAACCTTAAAATATCTGGAATATTTGGAATGTAAGCTCTAGTATCTGACGATTTCTGTTTTAGCCCTCGGATGACAAAGAAGTTTTTAAGACAGAAGAAGGAGTTGACACATTGACACTGTTGCATCACAATCTCAATGTTTGCACAAACACGGTAAGTGACCAGATCAATGTCCTTTTATCCTGAAATGTACACTATTTACTGTTCTGCTTAACATGATTGATGTTGATCTGATTATGAAATAACTGTTGAAGTAGTGAATATTCACGTTGGAAATAATCTGAAGTTCAGTTTAATATTTACCGCATCAGTTAATCCAGCGCACGATATGCAAGTGCTATTGGTAGCCGATTGGCTCAGTTAGCAGACCGATTGCACTGGATTCGGAATTCTGAGACTTTCTTCTTTTGGGTGGGTGGGGGGACGTCACTCACCTGAAGGTTAACTTGAAATGTTATAAGTACTTGTTGAAGTAAATCGGTTTTGGAGACTTGTGCTACAATTACAATTGTAATCACCTCGTAAGAGAAAATTCTTATTTCATGTTTGCATCAAGTCAATCGAAATCAAAAATGATTTGAGGTATAAAGATAAAGCCACAAATATTACATTCTGAAGTAAGTGTTAAGTTGATTCAATTGTGTCAGTGATAACGTTTATTAAAAATATGTCCTTATTTCTACACTATCTAAATGGTATAAACATACATGCAGAGTTAAGCTAAGCTAAGATACTAGTGTTGAAAAGTAGTTAAAATATGAGGTCCGTAGCTCACACATTCAATAGAGAACAGGCACGTTATTGCAATTTAAAGTTTGTTAAGGATATAATCATGTAATTGACTAGGCTTGAGGAATAAAAAGAAATATGGTCGAATTAATTTCTTTCGTATTTTTACAGCTTCAATATCATATGATTGTTGATCTCATTCCGGAGTTGTTGCTCTACGTCGAACCTCAACGGAAGGCTGCGTTAGAAAGACTTCGAATTCAGCTTTCTTTGTTGTCAGAAGATTCACAGAAAACTCTCATTCTGAAGGATCAAGAAGAATTGAGAGTCCTGTGTCGCCGACAACGAGAGATTGAACGGAATCTTTATTACGTAAGTGGATTTCGAACTGACAGGTGGCTTAATCGAACATATTAAGATGAAGATGATTTGATACCTCAAGTATGGTCATGAAAGTGATATCATTTGCATTATTTCATTAATTTATCATGAAACGCTTGTTTCTAGAGATTTTTTAGATTTATGAGATTTGTTACTCATAGCTAGTATACCTTAGTTATTGAATAAGCGACAAGTAAAAAAATCAAATGTGAAAATTTCATATTGAGGTAATATTATTTATTGTAATTCTAGAATAGGTAGAAGTCAAAATCTATTGATTTGTTTCTGAAGTGCATTTCGTGACTGGTATACATTGTCTTGCGTATGTGCTGCTTGTGTCTCAACATAAAATAAATATCAGGATATCAGATTTAAATACTTCAGTTGTCGATTTATCAAACTATAGCCAAAATAGGATTCTTGGTTCATTGGTCCTCACAGAATTCTCTTTTTCAGAGAATTTCTCTTTTTTCGGAAAATCGAAAGCCCTATATTGACAGTATTTATGGATGGTTAGAAAAGATATCTAAGCATTGACACTTTTTACAAATGTTTACCAGCCATGTCTCAGCAATGGGAATTAAGTTCATCCATATGTGAAACGAGTGTTGAAGAATGAGCACAAATTAATAGTTCAGATGTGCACGAAATGTGTGAGTACTCTTTTAATTTTCCATTCCATTCACATATTAAAAGAATCGATCCGATTTATGTGGCTATATGAACGTATTTCCTTCTGAAACATTTGCCTCAAATAATCCTCAGATCTCTCAATGCAACAGATTTCATCCATCTGTTTCATATTGATCGTCCATGTAATGCTTGCTGAGTTTCAGAAGATAGATCTTAGTGCTACTGAATGTGAATCCACGCCGTTGCCTGCTAATCTCCGTATCTTTCGTCATTCTTATCATTAAGTAGAAATTTGGTAGAAGCATAGATCCTGTGCAATACAATTAGCATTGCAAAAGTGCAATAAGTGTATTTACAATTAGTGTTTAATAACCATTTTTAATCACTCACAAATTTACCGCTCTCATTTATATTCAGTGACATTCAGAGTCTGACATGAAGTTTAGACACAAAATTCGCATGTATTGAGATAAACCCAATTAATGATGGAATTGATGTCTGCCCGAAGAGCCATCTCATCAGCAGTTCATCAAGATAAATATTATATTCGCAGCAACAGTCTCTAACACCATGGATATAAAGAAAACTTAATCATGCACCATTGAAAGGATCTATCCGAACACTAATTAACTTACTGAGTCGCCATTGAAAAAAAAGATTCCCTGAAGAAAATTGTATTGGATAGAAATTAGATAGAAGTTAGAAATAACTAAAATATTAAATGATTATAATTCAACTACTATAAACCAACTGCCTGACGAAGTCATTTTCGAGATATAGAAACATTGGCATGAATACTGATCCCGTCAATCACTTGACTTTCACTCCTTTTAATTTCTAACTTTTTCTCAACTGGATCAGCAATACGGGATACTCGTTATGAAAATTCATGAAAATCTAATCCCACTTTCCCAGGCAGATAGACATCTAAGATTTTGACATTTCCATATTAGAAAAGTACACTGGCCCAGTTCAGACCCGCTTAGCGGAGGCTAGACATATTAAACATCTCTCTCCTAGCATCAATCGCAAGTTAGAAATTACGACACTGAATCTTGTTCCTTGATATTTACATAAAAGCAGGCATCATTTGGCTCATTTTATCGCTAATTCCGCAGAAGACAGGCTGACGCTCAAAACGTCGGGACCGTGTATACATCGTTTTTAATAACAAACCTGCTAAAATAAAGGAGTGGACATTCACGTACTGGTCTACGTTTTTCATCCACTTTTTATCAATGCATGCGAATTGAAGTAGTAAATCAACAACATGGATTGCAATACTTGTCATATGAAGACATTCTTACATACGGTTTAGGGTAATTGTTGATGTATTTTTTGTGAAGTTGTAAAAGGTTATTTTCCTATTGTAGCATCAGCGTAGAGGAGACTCTGACTCGATCAGTGGACAAACAGAAGGTCTGGAGAAACTGATTTCTAGTGTGAAAGAGCGAATACAAGAGCGCAACTCGCAGTTGACTCAGCGCATCTCATCCTATCAGCAGTATCAGGTCCAGAAGCAGCGGCAAGTGGCTCGTGCACGATCTCCTGGACAAGATTCTGTCGCTAAGCGGTCCAACTGCGGTGGCTCGATAGCGCGGCCGACTAGCGGTGAGTGTGTCAACACTACGAAGGCCACGATAGCATTTTCATATGTACTCATTATTAAATCAAGTTTAATTTCCATTCACATGGATTTTTAATGTTTCATGGCGAAAATATAATGAGATGCAAGATCAGAAGATGCCACTCACTGATTTAGCGAGTCTACGTAGCAATGCCTGGGACTTTGATAATGCGTTCTTCATGGACTCGTGCATTAAGTCGTCGAAAGACCGATTTAGACTCCCACTTTTGAATATCGTTGATGTAGTCATCAAAGAATTGCACTCTTCGATGCATTGATCAACCGACATTTTCTAGCCCTAATTTTTCAGCCATTTCAGTCCTAATTTTTCTAGCTTCTGATTGTTGATGATATATTGTTGTGTCCTAGCAGATTCTCTTCACTAGTGCTACCACCATCTTTGCGGTCATAGTCGGACAGCAAATTTTGCATCAATTACCTATCTAACATAATTGTAGGTAGATGCAGTTATAAATGATCACTACGATTCAACAAAGACAACTTGAATTTCAATAATATATGCGGTGTTTTATACAATTTACATTAAATTTCATGCAAATTCTAATTAAATTTAAATCATTGAAATTTGTACTCAAGTTTTACAAAACGGATGCATATAATTCACATAAAGTTCATGTAATGATACATGATTTTTTAATGATGAAAACTTGTGAAAGTGACAGTTACATTAACAAAATGAAGATAATGACTTGATAGCATCACATTTTCAATAAATTGCTCGTAAATGGAAGCCGAAGCGTTGATGCATTCAAGATGCTTTTCGAAATGGCTGAATCGGACATTTTCATGCTGTAATGTTTTATGACATCTGTCAAATTCAGAAATGAATTCCGAAGCAGGAAAATAGATTCGCGACAACTGAAGGCAACGTTTGCTTCTGTAGTGCTGAAGCTCAAGACCAAGTCATAATAAGCAGAAGTTCATGCAGTGCTTGATTGTGCAGCGCCTCATTTGAATTGATGGCTTTATGGTTTCTTATCATTAGTTGTCTCGTTCTTTTGGCAAATCAAAGCCAAAGAATTTAGGGGGTGGGAACAGATCCTTACCATGGGAGTTTTTGATATCAAATTCATTGACTTATAATTTAGAACTGTTCAGAAGAGCTAAGAAATTGATCAAACGTGTCCCACCCATTTGCGGTTGCGCTCCTTGCTCGAGTTTACAAAATGTGATATTGCAAAATGCTTTAAAGTTACTGAGACTGGGGCTATGACAGGAAAAAGCAAGGAACAATACGTGCCTGCTTTACATAATGCTGCATTAACATTTCCCGTAGCATATGCTGAGCTGAAGTAGAGAAATTTGAAGTTTTCGTTTTAATGCACGAAGAGGTTCCAGTCTCCCTTACTTACAACTCACTCTTATCAACAGGAGCTTCCAGTCTGCATGGGAACACTGGTGGTGTAGAGAGCACGGATGGAGCTGCAATCATCCGCAGGAACGAGGTCTGTTTTGAACATGCACGCTGGCGTCTCACAGAAGAGGACGGACAGATAGGCATCGCAGATCTCGAACTTCGCGGCTTTCTCTACAGCAAAGTGAATCGGGATGATGACTCCGGCTCCCATCACTTCGAACTCGGCTGGGTGAAGGTAAGTGCGAGTCAGCGGACGTCATAAGTTTTGTCTTATTTTTTATAATGAAAATATACCATTTTTTAGTGAAATATACACGTGTAGGACTGCATCGTAAATAGATCTAGTCATACGAATTTTTCGATTTGCATTGCTACCATGCTACTTTTACTGCTCTTAGCAATCAAATTAAAATTACATTGCATGGCGCATCGATATATTCCAAATAATGGAAGACTGAAGAAAGCAGTTTAGTCATAAAAAGCTTCTTGTATATCAAAACTTAGGTAGGACCTATGGCCTATACATCAGACATTGCAAGTTTTGATTTAAGCTTTATACACTCGAATTATCCCTACAATATGCAGTTGGTTAGGCCAACAGTATCTAAAGTACAAAAAAAGGCTAAAAATTTTTTGATTGCAGTCAAGACTTCACAAAAACATCAAGACAGTTATTAATGAGTTCAATGTTCAATCATAGGCCTACTGGAAGTCTAAAGTAACCTGCAATATATGAGATATACACTGTACATGTAGAGCTAATCCCAGAAAACGGCGGTCTTTATTAACCAGAATTTTAATTATCCAAGTCCAAAATGTCTAGCTTTGACCGCACTCGTATTTCCAAATTTCAAATCCTCGTTTACATATTACTAATAATTTATTCATTAGCTTATATTACACTCGTATTATAGAAACTAAGACAAGTCAGAAAAAACAAATTGAAACTAGTGTTTTTAAACTAGCATTGTTTGACATTCTGTGTGATAGACAGACTGACAGACAATAGCCTGTTGCTTTTCGCTGCATGAATCAACCAGTGGGGAAGGACATGCATGGGTAGAACAAACGAAAGAAACTAAATTTGCTTCAATACAAAATGCGAAGAATCTATGATTAGAAAATATAATGGAACAAAACTTTGATGATATTATTTTATATCATTTTTCAAAAATATAATGATATAAAATGGTATCATTTTTCCTCAGAATAAAATGATATCAATTTATCATTGCCGATCTTTGGTTCTAGTCTTCAATGATAATTTCAGCATTCATCGAAGCACTAAAACATGGTTCCATTTACTTCCCTGGTTGACCAACCCGTTAGTTTCAATTATTTTTTGCATCACTGAACAACCGGAAGAAAGTGTTTCCATTTATCGCTCCCTCAGCGAGCGTTCCTGTTTGGTTTAGGGCACGTCATGACATTTGAATGTCATTATCTAGCCAAAACATGAGCAAAATTTCATTAATGTATCTTCATCTTATTATTGATGATTAAAGTCACCATTAGTTCTAAACTGGAAAATATAACTTCTCAGTAGCTGAGCATTATCTACAATGTTCACGTCCTTGGAAATGGATGTCAAATATGACGTTCAAAGATGCTCAGCAGACGCAATAATGATAAAGGAACATCGCTTTCGTTTGAGATGGATAAAAATGTTTCAAAGTACTCATGATAACATCTTCCCCTCTCGAAACTTCACTCTCAAAGCACCGCTCATGTGAATCGTTTCAGGTGGAGAACTTGCTTCCCAACTCCTTCTATCGTGAAGTACTGATTCCCAACTCCGATCTATTTCCCTCGGATTCAGTTGCACTGCGAATCATGTTGGTGGACAAGGCACCGGTCGGCGGGATCACCATCAAGGAACACCTTGAAGTTAATGTCGTTCCACTTAACGTTCAGGTGAGGACTTCTTAAATCTTTCCAAATATGAGTTTGTTGACGAAAACTATTCGTGGGAATGACACAAATCATTGCTATGCTTCCTGCGTCATGAGTATTGGCAAATGCCAGAAAAGAAGCGTGGAAGTGAAAAACGGTTTGAAAATTGAAATATTTGTTGCAGGTTGCTTTCCATTATGTCAAACGCATCCAAAATCACAGTGATTGAATCAATTAAAAGGTGACTGTTAAATATGTAAAAATATGTAATATGTTTTAATGGAAAGCCTAATTGCAATAAAAATGTGAAATTCATAACCGCTGATAATTTGCTTTACCAACACATCTAATGATGTTATAAAAGTAAGTGAACAATTTTTTAAGAAATGCTTATTTTGATCCATGAACTTAATAATGCCTGATTTTCACTATCTTAAGGTTTTCACCAGTTAGTGGTTCTGAATAAGGTGCGTGAACACTAAAGGTGACTATTATTAACTTACCCATTCTTTGGGTGATGCTATCTAACATGATATAGTGTTTAGTATAGCAAAGTGTTTGGAGCTTCTACTTTTTGTATCATATCACTTTTCAAATAGCTGACATTGAATCCTTATTCACTTCTCGTTAGTTGAAGTTGAAGATTTCTACAGACTGTCCTATAATAGCTACGGATGAGAGCTAGACAACATTGATTAATTGTTGGAACACGGCTGAACCTTTTTCTTAAAAGACAAACTTTCAATGTTTTGTTTGTTAAGAAAATCCAAAATACATGATGATGGCATGTCTTGTCTTAGACATTTATCTGGCTTCTATGCACTTTTGCGGGTCTACGTTCGCCCTTAATGTCATGACGTCAGACCAGTGATGAAATGATTGATGGAAGTCTAATATTTACATGTTTGATTTGCAGATCACGAAACAGTTCTATCGGTCAATGATGCTGTTTTTCTTCCCTGGACGTGCTAATGGGGGCCAGAGTGTCGCGCCAGCAGTGAGCGTCACATCAGAGGCGACTGCTGACATTGTTGACGACCGGGCATCTACAGGCAATGGTAATCTCACTCCCAGCGTAGTTTCTGCCCCTGCCGGAATGCCCACCACACCCAGTCTGCGCGTGCGCGGCCTCCATAGGAAGAAACGGTCCGCAGACAGCGAGGAAGAGTGGATTGGGCTTCAGGGATCCGGATCAGGACCCAGCGACGCAGAGGCGATGGTGCAAGCTGCTGAGAAGAAAGGCGACGTTGTGGAGATGATGAGGGTAAGTCTGTGGGAATTGCTGTTGAAGATTTCATTTGATTTTGCATGCACAGAGCGACTCTGATGTCTCAAAGGAACCATTTTGCATGATCGAAGCATCAATTGAAAGGACTCGACATTACACTAACGGGGTCTTGCTGATGTGTTGAATAACATAAACATCAGCTAAAATAAGTAAATGAGTCACGATAATCAACAGCTCCTGAATAAACTCTTTCTGATGTCATGAATAAATGGAGATAGTCAAAAGCTCGAAAAAGCTGTTGAATATCTCTTTCTGATCTGTTGAATAAGAAGCTTCCGGTTGTCCGTTGAGTGCGCGTCAGTCAAAGCTGTCTCGTCATCACATTTGTTAACATTTAATAGGTTTGGATACACCTTCAACGAATAATTGATTTTTGGAGGAATGAAAGAGCTGCAGCTTCTCCGAAATTGCCATCTTTTCAGATACCTGAGGATCAGATTCCTTATCGCTGTTTCAGAATTCCATCTTCAATGAACTACCGGAGACGACGTGTTGGTTGATGAGAAAATATTTAGTGTTCGTTTTATGACTTCGTCTTTCATCAATAACGTTGCGGATTAATGATTGTCTTTGCATTCTCATTCATTAAAAGAACTTTTGAATGGCAGTCATCAAGACACAAGGATGCTTTACGCCTCCCGTGGCTGAAGATAATATGGGGCATCTGGACCATTGTGTAGGGGCCTGCTGAAATGCTGCATCACTCGTCAATTGATATTCAGACAGTGTTTGTGAGATTGAGAAATCGGTTTCTTAACATATTTATCTCTTCCAGGAGCGTGCGAGGAATAACAATGTCTTTCTTTACATCAAGATTCCTGAAATACCAATCCGCTTCAGCTACAAAGTAAAGATATGCCATGAGTTCTTCAAGGAAGCTTAGATTTCAGTCATTCATTTTTCTTCCAGGGTGAAAAGCCGAAGAATATGATCGACTTGCACGATTTTCATCTCACAGTTCCGATGATTGAATATCACAGTGAAACCTGGACTTGGCTTGATTTTGCGCTCGCTGTGAAGTCGAATTATCGGAAGCATTTGTTAGCTCAGGTAAGATACTCAGGAAGGCACAAATCACTAATGTAAATAATCAAATTTCGCTTAGTATAAGATATATATCATTGACAACTTAGTAGAAGTCGTAAAAATGATTCAACCCGATACGAAAAACTCCATGATGAATCCGACTCGAAGGTTGTTTATCCAACGCGACTCGAACCACCAATTCGCTACAGAAGTATATCTTTTCTCATTTATTCAATCAGTAATTTTTTGCATCTGATTTATCTCATCAATAAAGGAATTTTATTCTACTTATTCTACGTCTCTTGATGTGCTTGACACAGATGATGAAACAATAGACACAAACTGCAAGTCACAGTGATAAAAATGATAAGAATCATAGAGCAGGAAAGCTAGAGCCAAATGAATAAGTAAGAGGAGGTTACCAAAATACTGAATAAAAAAGAGCAAGCATCTAGGGACATGACAATCATAAAATAACATATAATGAAGCGCACAACTTCATTGGTCACCACGAAGAACTTCTTCTCCTTACTATCAAGACCAAAATTTATCGAAATTATACGTTGAAGACGTGTTTATAACGGAGAATCAATATTCAAGTGACGAGTCATTTCGACGTTTGGATGAAGTATATCCCAACGTAGAATGTTCAAAATATTCAGGGAATCGCTCTTGGTTGTATGTATGATGAGATCATGTGACTGACATTTTTATAGCTTTACCGAAAGTTTTTTACTTTTTACTCTTTACTTTTTTTTGCACTTTGCTTAGTGCGTTCTGACCTATAAAGTATAAAATTAATCTGGTCCGTGCACTGCGTGACCTCATTCACAGAATATGATCTTCTCAGTTTATTTCTGAAGAGGAGTACTCAACAATATTTTGATATACAGTAGAATGGGTATCCGTTATTGTTTATCAGACGTCATGCGACTGCTAATTAGAAGCCGATTACGGTTGAGAAGAAGTGCATATTGTACGACGCCGTCTCTATTACGTACTACAAGGTACTCACATCTATGATGAAATCATAAAGGCTGTGGAAAGAACTTTTTATCAGCTCAAGTTATCCGTGTCCTTCACAACACGTCGCATATCTCCGAGTGCACCCCAAGACTATACTCCATTGCCTCATCGACATCACCTGGTAGATAAATGTCTTTTAGTGGTTGCGGAGCAGCCTACATGGGCAAATGTAGTCGTTCTTTGTGTGTTCTCACAAAGGAGCACCCACCAAATTGGATATTGATTTCACAACCGACCCCGATCTCACGAACCTCTCAAATCAAGCATCGCGAAACATTTGCAAGAGTGCCCTGAACGCTCTGGTGAGAGCATCGATGATTCTACATTGATTAAGCAGTGTCAGTCCTCATATGAACTTTTTGATTGCGAATCAGTCGCTTTCAAATGGCTTGAACTTCAACTTCAAGTCCTGGACCCGACTGCACACCAAAAGATAGATCTCCCACAGTGAGTTGACTTCAAATAATATGAACGATCGCTCCTTAAAAGACATTCATCAAATATATAAGAAATTTTTAATCGAAATATATGAGCAATGCTCTTGTTGTCTTGTCCTATGCAAGTACACGCATGCCCACTACGTATGATGCATGAACACCGTCCGTAGAAATGATCTGAAGTACGGGACACACATGTAGCCTGCAATTCATTCTTGACCAAGCGTTCTTGAAATCTAACCAACTATGAACAATGAATCAATCCCCTCAATGACTTACTTGATCAGCTAGGGTGAGCCCCGCCCCGAAGCCCGCACTCTAAAACCCGCCCCGCAACTATGGCCCGCGCCCGCAGGGAAGGCCCGATGTTCCAACAAATTGAGCGACATGTTTTTTTAACCACTAGAGTGCCCCTTTTGAGAGCATTGCATTTTGAGAGGATTTTCTAAAGTGCAGTGGGTCGTTCTAGCTGTGGTGCGTGCTACGAGAGGCTACCACGTTTAGATTGAGAAATCAGAGTTTCGTGGAGATCAGATCTATGTTATTGCAAAAGTCTAGAGAGGACAATAGATGACTAGGATGACACCCGTTTGGACTCTGACAGTGGCTCTAGTTAAGAACTTCTTTGCCTACAAATGTATATTTTGAGATATCTTCTGATGTAAATGCCGCATAGCCTGATTTTTTTCACGTCGAGGAAGATCTACTTGGGAGATGCCATCTGCTTGAATATGAATGAAATGGGACTGTTACCAAAGCCTGTAGACACATGAAAGAAAAAGAAAATTATAAAAGTTGATATTGTGACCACAGATTTACGATTCTAACTCACATTTTTTGGATGATTGATCTTAAAACAAACTTCAGCAGAATGATATTGCAGTATGTCTCTACGAGTAAAGCGATTCTGCAGGCGATCTTGATTTCATCTTCAGTGGTTGGCCATGTCATGAATTTTCAAAAGTGACAATCGTTGCGAATACTTCATCTTTCACGCTTAGACTTTTCATCACTAATCGTCCACCATTACCGTAATTGATGCGATGCTATAACGTCAGTGAGAGATGTCGTTGCACATTGTTGATGAGGATGTTCACCCAAAGTAAATATAAATTATTGAAGGTTTTCTTTCTAGTGAGTCCTCAAATAGACTTGCAAACTACACAATATTGAATGACACATTCACATGCTTTGAATTATTACTGTTTCCGTTATAAATGCATGTCGTATATATTTCATGTACACTCCAGATAACGCAGATATCTAACAGTCCGACACCATGGGCAGCTTGATTGGCGTAAAATTTGATGCAGTAAAAAGACTGTCGATGTTTTAAAGAAGATAGCATGATTTACTATTTTATTTGTTACTATTGACTGAGTGAACTAATGATATTAGTGACTATTCCTGAGAACAAGGGTCGATTTTTTCTATCACATCGGCATAGCTGCACTGCAATGCGAATAAGTGACTTGGGTTTGATTCAATTCAAAATTTTCTACCTATCAGGCTCGACCAACATCGAAAATTGTGATAAACAATTATTTTCTAAATTATACCTAAAACTAATTTAGGAACATTCAATTGCTAAATAGAATTTTTCGGAAATTAAAAAAGGCCCGCCCCGCGCCCGCAGCCCGCACGTGGAGGCCCACCCCGATGCGGGGCACACCCTAGTTGACCAGTTAAGACATCCGTGAATCAGCAACGATGAAACAATTCTCCTATGTTTGTGAATTACTGATCAAATAAGCCTTACTTATTACAGGCAATCCGGCAAAAATTGAAACTGCGACCTCGTTTCCTCCGAAGTGAGGTCAGTTCTCCGTCCAATCCAAATGAAGAAGAGGAGCAGATGCACAAATTGAAAGTGATTTTTGGAACAAAACTTGCACGAGTGAGTAAAAAAGAATTAATAGACACATGCAAAAGCATGAAATTCTATGAAATTCATCTTACTGTGGCGCCATACATTTGTATTTCAGCAAACGTACGGAATGAAGAAGAAGAGACGACTTTTTCGAAGAAATTCTAAGAGTTGACAATCTGTATTTCGTGTTTCTCTTTGTATGATGCAATCTGGAATGCATTGACTTGTTTCGTGAACTTTAGATATGCTCTTGACTTCTTTGATACAACCACTTTTTGAATCCTCTTTATAAACATGTGATCATCAGATTTCGAAAATATCAGTATTCTTCAATTAAAGAAAGCTCGATGACAGACATTGTTTTACTTCAAGTTCATTTATTCCTTGTTCGGTACATGCAGTTTGACCTTATGGGCTATAAAGTCATTTTTGAACAGTCCAGATTTTTTTCGAAATTTCCAATAATACGTATACAGTGTATAGATCCACAGGCAGTAATCTGCCTGTTCAAGCGCATTTTCAACTAAAGAGGGAGAAGATGTTTCGATTTGACTTAAGCCTACTTGGGAAATACATAAATAAATCGTCCTTTGATTTGGTTGATTGCCTTTTTACAATAGAATGAATTTCCTGTGAAGCAAAATAACATACTGCTACTGTATGACGATATGAACATAGCTACAGCTTCAACATTATATGTGATATTTCTCTTCACATGGCTCAATGGATAACTTACTATGTAAGCGGACAGATCTTATTATGCCTCACGGAAGAACCTAGGATGTGACAGACGTAAATTCGTAAAATCTTAAGAAATCATGTTCACTAGTTTTCAGATGGGACATTCTTAAAACCGCTGTCGGACATTTGTCCGCTGTGATCATGCTCGGGTCAAGAAAATTGATATTTATAATTATATATTTATACTGCACTCTCCCCGAGGAAGCTCAAAGCGCATAGATAGGCCCAGTAGCATTTGATAATGGTGTGAACGCTTTATGAGTCCTTTTCAGGACTACCTTGCATTTATTATACATAAATAATTTTCATATCTTATTATACCGGTATGTAATATCCGCATGTTAACGGACTCCAGTTACAATATAGGATATCGAAAAGATAATTACACAATTGAAAATAGGATATTGTCTTGCCGAGCAGGCGTCGTAGAGTTAATTGTTCCATACGTAAACTTCGTCTAATATTCTAATAAGTGTACTTAACAATACTTAATAAGGTCCTCGGATGTCGAACGAAAAACACGTGATACATAGAGCTGATGGCTTAAGAAATTCGGTTGTTAAGAAGAAAGGGTTTGCTCTTTATTGCAGAAGGCCAATAGTTTCATATTTGAGTCTGAAAGAGACCGTGGAAGCCAGCGTAGAGTGTTCAATTTAGGTGAGACATGATCTCGATAATCCGGCAGCAGCATTCCATAATTTGTATAGCCTATTGATGTCCGAGGCATGTCAATTAGTAAGGTAACGTTTTATTATGGGCAACAGTGTCATATGCATGTCAATGGTGAACTTCTATGATTTACTCTGAATAAATTGCTGCACTCACACTTGGTTTAAAGAATGGAAATCAACCTATAGAGATTTTGAAAACCTAGGATTCCAGGAAGAATCAGAGGACGAGGTTTTCCTTCATTCAAAGTGTCATTGGAAGTCGTCATGAAGGGCATCAGGTCTAAAAGGACCACAGCGCTCCAGATTAAATTCTGACTATGCCAGCACCAGGGATCGCAATTTTCCGGGGTTTTTTTGCGAAATGAATCTAATGTAAATATTTCAACTCTATGCATTCAACCCCTGGTTTTTCCCGATTTTCCGGGTTTTTTCTTGGGTGAATTGCAATCCCTGGTCAGCACTGTCCAAGCCCCCAGTATGTGGGGAGTGACGCTAAAACATCATATGGTATCTGTCGTCTCAATTTTTCAAATTCTTATTAACTTTTGAGGTTGTCCCCTGTAGAAACGACATTCAAAAATTTTCTAATTTTGTAGAGGAACGATTTATATGCTGAATTGTTGAGAATGAATTTTCATTCATGAGAAAATTATGCAAGCTGTGTATGGTAGTATTATCAAGTGAATCGAATTGTAAATAAGTCGTGTCCGCAAGATTTTGTAACTTAACGTACACCTGAATCTTAATGAACTTGATAGAAATGTATGCTGAATTATGTTGAATCTAATCAGGCATCGGTTAGACAAGCTACTTGCTTGCCCTAATCGGAATGTTTCATCATTCTTTAAAGGAGTTCGATTCTATGTCATCGATTCAATTTCTTCGAAAGAATGGAAGCTTCCAGTGCTTTTCAAATGCCTTATCTTGTGAGTATTTCAAGCTAAATGCAAAGTCCGATGTCGTACCAGTGTAATTTGCAGCTACTAAATTTTTTTATTCCGCGTAAGATCTAGCATCACTAACTTTAATATATATCCAACTTAACAGCTTAGTGAGCTTAGTCAACAATCAATTAATCTAAGTATACTTAGATAAGTATAGGCCTATGCATATGCTCATGGAAGTGCGCGGGAGGTGGTTTTTGACTTTCCCTTTATCATTTTTTCACTCCTGTATGTTATGTTACCAAACTATGAAAGAGTGACTAAAATGAAAATAAATTTTCTCAACCAAACGTTGCGAGTTCCAAACTGATCCAGATTGGGGCAAATTCTATAATGAAGTAAAGGTGAAAAATCATTTCTAAGGGTAACGGCTTGATTTTAGCATTATTTATGGAGCATTGCATAATTATCTAGCCGTAGTTCATCTCCTTTTTGGCGAGTTAAGCGCTTATTGGATGCGTAGTTGACCAAACGACATGAGATCAGAACTAGTTCAATCAACCTTTGAAGGCGCGGGACGCCGAAGTACTGTCTTTGTTTGCACTGAACTTTAATAGAAAATCGACCATAAAACAAAGTGGAGTTCCCTAGCGGAAATTCTCATGATAAATTTGATGATAGTTGCTCATGATGTACACAATAGGTTCCAAGCTTAGAAAGTTTCTACAAAAGAACAATCAACATGTGGGAAAAATCTTTATTTGAATTATTTTAAAAATCTGATTAATACAAAAGTTCTCGTTGAGTGTAAAAACATATTATCAGTTCTAATTCATCGATTCACATTTGTGTACAATACTCATAGACAATGGACGGAAGATATTGGATGTCATGTATAGAAAACACATTTCAAGAACCAGTATCAACCGGTGCTATTTTCATGATTGCCCTTTTAAATGAATAAGTAGCTTTTTTCCATGGTTTCCATGCGATGCCGTCAAACTTCTTGGCTTCTACTTTTCCTGCTTGATAAAATTTGCCAGTAAGTTGTGATTTGTAACAAGAGTAATACCACCAAGCGCCGTGAAATCTCTTTGCACAACTACCTCCAAATTTTTTTACTGCTCGATCATTATCTTGGTCATAGGTGCTGAAAGGTAGGCCACTATGAGGAGTTAGACCATCCCCTGCTGTTCCTGAGTAATTCCCGAGCTTCAAAACGTAGCCACTGGATTCATCTCCAATTTTGAAGAAGTTGTAATTTGCCTCTTTACGGGAATCTGACCAATCCCATAGCTCGATTTGCAACTTGTATTCCTTCGTGGACGTCATTTTATGCATCAATTCATTTCCAATCCAATGTGACTTGAGTTTATCTGCAAAAGTAACAATAGATGGTTAAATCAACTCCTTCTTATGAAAGAAGCAGATCGTCAGTGCGACTCTGCATGGCCCAAACTAGCTCATGACATCCAGAATTACTGAACAAAAACTTAGGGACTGCACGACTGGCGGCTCTGTGTTTATTTATCCGGACTTTTACTTTTTCTACATTGGCTGAAGTTTTATTTTTAGTTAGTGAGCTTAGAAAGACACGAAAAAAGATTAATGAGCTCTCTTTTACAAAGGGGCTGTTTTCATCTCGACATCAATTCATTCAAGCTATATAAATTATCTTATTCTTTCGATTGAAATTGTTCAGTTTAATATACATATTTGTTCCATACATGATCATATACTCATGCATTAAGAAATCATACACATTTCACAGTTGATTACATTTTACAGGCAGGACGGCACATAGGACATAGAATTGAAACAATTCTCAAGATACGTGTATTTCTTTATCGCTATATGCGTGCATCTCATGACATTCTCATCAATACAGTAAAACACATTTTGCTTTATTTTCCATTTGAATGAATTCCGTGATCAACCCAGGAGATTAACTCTAATTGTTAGAAAATCATCAGGACTCCCTCTTTCAAACAATTTTTCTGTGGAGAATTATTATAATTTACAGGAACATGCAATATTAGCGAAACACTGCACTATGGTTACAATGCCAAAAAGCAATATGTTAACAAAATTCGCAAATTACTGATAGATTTTCTGAATAATATTGAGCTTGCATTTCATTCAACATACGGCTAGGACGATATTCAATTTCAACGAGACCATGAGCGAGACTATGTCATGTTAAAGCAATAATCACTCTCAATTTATTTATCGCTTCTGATTCTGAGAATTACTGACTGAATGTTTTACTAACTGAAAAGAAATTTACTGATTTTTCTCATCAATGTCCAAAGCCTTCATAGTTAATTTCTCACCTCCAAAACCGTCTTTGTATTCCTTCCATGATCGATAAAAATCTTCAGCGTCTCCCTCTCTTCGAAGCAAGATGGTCCATCCACCATTTTCCATATCACAGAAGACATTCTGATGAACATTTTTATCAGTTAAATAGATTGACCTCACCGAGTCTTCATTGACGCCACTTTTGTAATGATCCCAACAATCTGGAAGATACGAAGAGTCACAGCCCATCCACAAGAGAAAACATGGTCATTTTGAAAACCATTTCGACAATTGCTCAAAGTATAATGGTAAAATTGCTGTAGGAATGTCCCGAGAGATTTATTTATGTAGGGCCTATTTAAATAAATCATTTAGCAGTAACAGGTAATGACGTTCCAATGGGAACCTCCTTTGCAATCAAAGCGAATTCATTTTCCATAAATCAATTTGCTGAAGATAGAGCATAATTTTCTTTTCTCATTTATGCGTTTGACTGGTTTGAAGATTGTTGATCGTTTCAATAGAAGACACGTTTCTGTTTCTCTAGAGACCCTATCTCCTCAGTTTAATAGATGGACTTAAACAATTGCAGTTATGTGATTGCAGCATCAACACTCGCGATTCTTATTAAGTCTATCATCTACGTAACCAAAGAATCTTCATTAAGCTTCTATAACCATGTCATTCACTTTCATGACAGTCATACTTACACTGTCATAGGCGGCGACACATGGTGGCACAGGTAGGTTGTTTAGTTGGCATTACGGCCGTGAAAAGGCAAACCAACGTCTTTTGAAAATAGCTGTTTTGAGAAATCCGTGGTAAAAGCAAACAGGCACTTTCAAACTAAAAAACAACGTATTTCAAAATGCGTTATTTATTTTCAGAGGCATGAAACGCCAAAACAACGTATTTCACAATGCGTTATTCAGTTTCAGCGCTATGAAGCGCCAAAGCAACGTATTTCAAAATGCGCTTTTCAATTTCAGAAGTTTGAAAAGCTAAAACAACGTTTTTCAGTTTTGGAGGTATGAAAGACCAAGACAACGTATTTCAAAATGTGCCCTTTCAGTTTCAGAGGTATGAAAAGGCAAAACAGCGTGTCGCAAAATACTCTTTATCAGAAAGAAGAGGTGTGATGTGATTGCTAATGTGTACAATCTATTTTTGATTTCTAATCGGTATTATTGTGAATGAAGAGTCAAACATTGTACCGTATTTTGAAATACGTTGCTCTGCCTTTGCAGAGGTCAACTAAATATCACAGAAATTGTAACGTATTTTGAAAATAATAATTTGGAAGAAATTTAACGTTTCATAGTTTCATTAGAAAATATATTTCATCGGACCTCGATGAGATAGTTAGTTTTATTGACGTGTAGCTTATAATTCCAAATTGTTTTATCTTAAAAAAGCATTATTTTTTCTTGCTTAAAATAGGTGACTGATCTCAGACGAAAATACACATACTGAATTACCCATATGACCATGTTAAAGCAAAACAACGTATTTTAAAATACGTTGTTTTGCCTTTTCACGTCCGATTAGTGGTCAAATAAGGATATAGGTTGACCTAATCATTAGTCTCCTGAAGCAAGATCAGATTTCGATAAAATTTCGAATTTTATGTTTGATGAATCGTTACAGCGCATGAGTTTATTATAACAAAATGGCTCATAGATATTTGCAGCTGACTAGTGCTGATTACTAAACGGCCTGCATGTGCGGGATTCTTAGCACAAATACCTACTTTAAATTTTGCTTAGGAATGTGAATGTATGAAACGCATCGGTACCTGCTATCTGTTACTGAGATCAAACGATGTGTCAACTGAGCGCTACAATTTCTTGAAGCTGAAATCAAATGCTCAATGGGGAATAGACTTTACATAAAATTCATTCATTTGTAATTTGCCACCAAGTTGGATTTATTATTAACATTTAATAATTAATTTAGCGACAAATATCAACGACCCTGACAATTTGCGAAGATAGCGGCCGCTAACACGCCCGCAGCAATCAAAAACCAGGCCTATTCTAAGTCAAGTATTGCTTAAAGTCCATTGACAAGGGTATCCGCGGTGTTACAAAGTATACATGTACGAGTATATCTTATTCGCATATCGTTTACTTCATTTCATTCTGCTGTTAATTGCATTAGCGATGTGACTTCTGATACTTTGGTGGACAATCGATCCCAGCTGCTGGTCTTAATATCGGCATGATCACAATTGTGACAAAATATTTATTCACTGATAATAATTGCTATGTCAACTGATATGTGATGGTGAAGGGTAGATCCTGGCAATTGACAGAATCGGATGCAAACGTCTCGTGGCTCGGTTGGTAGAGTGCAGGTCTAGTTAGGCCAGGGTCGTAGGTTCGAATCCTACCATTTTGCGTGGCAATTTGATCTAATGACCTATTAACTACCTGTGAATTTGATCTTGTTTTCCTCATCCCTCTGCATTTGGTTTTCCTGGGACTTCATTGAATCACGTCGCTCATCGGAAATCACTTCTCCTTTGTCTTTGCTTGTTTCCTTTATTTCAGCTTTTATTTCAGGTTTGTCCACGGAATCATTCTCATTCCCCCTGTTATCTTCTCTCATATGTCCATCTTCTTCACTCAATGATGACGATTTGGAGGATTCCTCAAACTTCATTTCTTCCAACTTGGAATCATTTAATTCCACCTTTCGGGGTTTTCTTTCTTTCGTGACGTCACTTGAATGATCTTCTACTTTAGTGCAAGTCTTTTGTTCAAGCAGAGTGTGAAGAGATTTTATTTTAATATCGGAAGCTTTGATCAGATCTTCAAAATCCGTACTTTTTCTCTCAAACCGCTTGACTTGCTCATTTAATGCCTTTATGGTATTCGATTGATGCGTCAACATTACTTTTAAATTCGTATTTGCCAATTGAATCGAACCTATGGATTTCTGCATTCGATAAATCTTCATATTCTGACTGTGCATGTTTTTCATAAAGAAGAGACGAGCAGATTCCATTTTCTGTTCAGATAACTGAGTTTGCTTTTCTATCTTTTCAGGCAGCGCTAGCTTGTCTCGAGAGTCTTTCAAGTATCTGTTTTCATCGTGTAATTGTCTGACTGTGTCTGTCAAAGCTATCATTCTGTTTTCCAATTTTAAGAGATGATTTTCAAGCTTCTGTTGTGTCGAAGTATCTTTTGCTCGTTCCAATTTGTCTTTCAGAATTTCCTTTTCAATTTGATGAACACTGTTCTGGATTTTCTCAACCTTGGTATTCAATGTATTGGAATTGGTGCTCGTGAACAAAGATAACATTTCATGCATCGAAGTTGTTAGCTTGATAGTTGGCCCTTGACGATCTCCATCCAACAGTTTCCGAAGTTTTTCATCGGAAATCACTCTTGGTCTCTTGGGATAAGTTGGTTGGTCCATGGAATTATCATCATCGTCTTTATCCTCGTCTGCAATAATTTCTTCTCGAGAACTTGGTGCTTTACTGCTTTTAGACTCATTTCTTGTTATACTCGGAGATTTGTTTTCAATAGAGGACTTCTCCTGATATTCTGTTTTCTTTTCGTCTACTACAGGACTTACTTTTGCTTTTATCTTTCTCAGATCGTCTCTTTCGCTTCTCGATTTTTTCCCTTCATATGATTTAGCCTTGTGTTCGCTTTTTTCACCACCTTTCTCTTCCTCTTTTGACTGATCCATTTTCTCCTCATCCTTTGACTTGCTGCTTTTTTCCTCTTCAATTTTTTCCTCCTTACGTCTTTTCTCCTCCTCTTTGGGCTTGCTGCTTTTTTCCTCCTCTTTTGCCTTACTTCTTTTCTCTTCCTCTTTTGATTTTCTGCTTTTTTCCTCCTCTTTTGTCTTCCTACTTTTCTCTTCCTCTTTTGACTTGCTGCTTTTTTCCTCCTCTTTTGCCTTACTTCGTTTCTCTTCCTCTTTTGTCTTCATATTTTTCTCTTCCTCTTTGGACTTATCAATTACCTCTTCCTCTTCTGACTTGCTGCTTTCTTCCTCCTCTTTTGCCTTACTACTTCCTTTCTCTTCCTCTTTGGACTTGCTGCTTTTTTCATTCTCTTTTGTCTTCCTACTTTTCTCTTCCTCTTTTGACTTGCTGCCTTTCTCCTCCTTCTTTGACAGAGAATCTCTCCCTCCTCGACGAGATGAGGATCTACCTTTGAATTTGTTTCTAATTGTAGTGTCATCGGTTTCTTCTTCGGAAATATTTTTCAGTGTTCTCTTGCTATTATTTTCTTCTTTCGTCTTGCTTCTTTTCTGTTTGTCAGCTTTGTCGTCGGCTGCAGTTTCGGACCTTTCCCGCGATGTTCTTCTGGATGATGCCTTCTTTTGATCCTTCTTCGCTTCGCTACTTCTATTTCTTCTTGTCTTGTCATCAGATACCGTTTTGGACCTATTTCTTGATGATTCTCTCGATGTCGTCTTTGCTTCATTTTCGTTTCTCGCGTCCTTGTTTTCGGATTCTTTGTCATCACTTTTGTATTTACGTTCCTTTCGCCCGTGACTTGATTTGGCAAAACTTGAATTCTGATCATCTTTCTTGTGTGAAGAAGTATTTTTGGTTTTAGCATTGTCACGAAGTTTAGAACTCTTTCTCGCTCCGTATTTATCATCTTCTATCTTAGTTTTTGACCGAGACATTGTGTCATCTTCATCTTGTCTCTCTTTCTTTTTACTTGAATTCCTGCTTCTTCGATCAGCTTTTCTTCTGTCTTTGCTATCGGAAGAAGACTTTTCTTTGCGACTTGATGCAGCTTCTGATCTTTTGCTGATCTGATCGCTCTGTTTATCACTGGTACTTCTGTAAGGAGACTTTCTACTGCTCTTATTCATTTTGTTGGATTTTAATCCATCAGAATCGTTTTGCCTATCGGTCTTAGTTGAATTATCACTTGTTGATTCCTTTTGCATTTTCATTCCGCTAAAATAATAAAGAAACTTGGAACTTGAAACATTCGTGTTCAAAGCTGTCAAATGTAATCTCAAAGTATCATTTTTACATGATTTTGTACTTCTATTTGTGATTTTGTCTTGCATCGTACTTTCTTCATTTATCGGAAGTTCTTTATCATCCTGGACTATCTCATCAGTCACATTCGTTGAATTTTCATTGATTTGCTTGTTTATGTTTGATGGAGGTTCAATGCATATTGGGAATTGGATTGATGTTGTGAAAATGAATGGATTCCTGCTACTGGAACAATTAGAATAGAAAAATGAATGTCTTTGAGTTGACGATGAAATTTTCACATTCTCGTCGACTTCGTTTTGTTTTACGTCACCAGGAATACACTGACGCTCTCCAGAGACTAAAGTGACAATGTATTGTTCGACAGAAGTTTTCAATAGCGATTTAAGAAATAGGTTATTTCCGTCTTTCATTCCCTCAGATTCTGATTCAGCCTTGACATCAGTAGGTCTCTCGCTAAGGTCGACAAAGTCATCTTTTGGATTATCTTCAGCAATTTTCACGGATTCACTTTCAATCTGCTCTGGGGAATCGTCCATTGAATTTATCTCTCCAAATTTGTCCTCTTCTGGATCAAAATCCTCTTCGGTTTCATCCTCTTCTAATTCCTCGCTATGAGTCTCTTTTACAGCGTAGAAATCTGTCTCAAATTCTCTAGATCTTATCAAAATTCTATGTGCTTTCGACAGCTCCTCACAGTCAGTTGTTCCCATTGGATTTGATTTCAAGTCTTTGAAAAGTTGTGTGGCACTACGAGAAAGTCTTCTTTTCACATGTTGTTTGTTTTCGTCCAACCATTTTCCGATGTGGCATTCCAAACTGTTAGCAACGAAGATATTGAATAGAAGGACGAACAATTGAAGTCTGAAAGTGGAGAAAATACCGTTTTAATGATTAATTATTGCGATCAGTAAGGCGATCGTATGTCGAACTATTTTTTGCTTTAAACTATTGTTTATTTTGATTTTGTGAATGAATTGACATCGACAATTATATTTATTCATCTACTTAGAGACAAGGAAAATTCTACACTTATGACACTTCTGAAGAGGGCAGTGCAACATCAAAGTAAGACCATGAAGCAATCAATTAAGTGTTTCTCAATGGTCAATGTGCTGGGACTTTTCATAATTCAAAGATGCTTTCACTGGACCTGTTTTATGTTTAAATGATTTCTGCTTCATTAATTATTATCATGAATTAAATAATAAATAATTCTTCACTCGTAGTGAATTTTTCGCGACCTAACAATTCTGAAAATCAATTTAAAATTTTATTTGTCCTGAATCTATGAAAAACACCAACGTTTGCTTTAAGTTATTTGTTCTCAAGTAACACTGAAACAGACGGTGCGCAATATTATTGTGATGTGTGGGTCTGTTTCTTATGCTGCATTATTTCCTCAATTCGGCGTTCGACTTTGCTCAGCGCGAGACGCAAGTCATGTAATGGTCAAAAGGTTGTTTCATGACTTATTCTTGATGGCAATAGGAACCGAAACTCCTTGTTCAAAGAGAAATGTGGTTGAAAAAGGAAGGAGAACTTTCATTGCTTCAGTGCCTATGACAAGCCTGTGCCTGTGTTCGTGTTTTGACAATTAGAACCGCACTTTGTAATCGTGTTGTCAAGGATTCATGGTAAATTTTCAGCTTGAAATAAAATGATTACGTATATATGTCATTCTGTTCGACGACGATTAAGGATTACTGCACTTGCACAACTAGACCAACTAAGGAATGCAGCAATGCAGCTGACCAATGCATGATCGAGCCACACGCATCAACCACCTCTTGTTCGGTCCCTCTTCAATGGTAGTCCGAGCGCGCTGCCCAGTACCCGAAGCTGAGGACAGCAGTTGCTGTTGCGACCCGTAGTCATTTCCGCTATCAGCAAACGTGTTTTTCGACAGTGGGGTCTGTCATAAGCAAAAGACAGTGTTTTAAGTCCAGAATAGTTTGATAAATATCATTTTATAAGACAAGACACAGGTCTGCAGAATTTTGACAATAATCATTGAATATTTAATCTTATTCAAATTACTTTGTAATTTCTTTAGTGTGATGTAGTTTCCCCCAGTGAACTACTGCCTTGTAGTTATACTGAATTATGTCTTAAGTGAATTCCTCCAAAGATAAATTTCGTATTACCTTCGTGTCAGACGAAAATAGTTTAGTTTCGTGCTCGTATCGTGTTAAGGAAGTACGATCGTGTTCGTATTGTGTTGAGGAGGTACAGTCGTGCTCGTGTCGTGTTGAGGAAGTCAAGTTGTGTTCATGTCGTGTTCGTGTCGTGGAAAGGAAGTAAATTCGTGTTCGTGTCGTGTTGAGGAAGTCAAGTCGTGTTCATGTCGTGTTCGTGTCGTGTTAAGGCAGCGAAGTCATGTTCGCGTCGTGTTAAGGAAGCACAGTCATGTTCATGTCGTGTTCATGTCTTGTTAAAGAAGTGCAGTCTTGTTCGTGTCGTGTTGAGGCAGCGAAGTCATGTTTGCGTCGTGTTAGGAAAGTGCAGTCGTGTTCGTGTTGTGTTAGGAAAGTACAGTCGTGCTCGTATCATGTAATGGAAGTGCAGTCGTGTTCGTGTTGTGTTGTAATTGTAAATGTAACACTGTAGTTGTAATTGTAGTCGTGGAATTGTAATTGAATGTCTGGGATACAGATATCAAAATCAGTGATCTTTTTTCACACCAGACCGTTGCATTTTCAATGACTTTTAACCGACATTTTTTATTCAAGGTCCTCGCGTTGCATTGTTAATTTGAATTTAATTTGGGATAACTAAAAAAAGAGTATATAATCTTGCAAGAAAACTACGCCTTCATGTAGGACAAAAAACAGACAGACTCGGAATTGGACATTCGATGGCCGTGGGGATGATTTCGGCATCAAGTTGCAGTCATGTAGTGTCGTTAGTAACAGTAGAAAAGTGTATGTATCCGCCCACTCCCATTCTAATGGATTCATTGTTTTGACCATGAATATAGCCTATACATGCACCTCCCATTGTAAAAGATGACAAACTCGATAGACACAGTGGTATTTGAAAGAAAGAATCTAATGGAATTATTTTGATATTTTAAGATGTAATTACCTATTTGTATTGAGATGCCCATGCCAATTTCTGTTTTTAGGCGTCAATACCCTTTGAAAATTCTTTATTCGGAAATATTTTGACTCTATTTGAATTTGAATTTACACAAAAGGATGACATCAGCATAGATGCCAATAACAGTCATCATACACAAAGGATGAAGTCACATACGATAAAATATAAGCTTCGTTGAATGTAAAGATAAAAACAGTGCATATAACTATAAACACTCCTGTAAGAGACGCTCTAATTTTGAAGAATTCACAAAAAAGAAGTCAATGTCACTCAGCTTATTAGCACAGCAAGTAACTCTTGGAATGAAGTCATATTTTCGAACAAGTACAGGCCATTGAAAGATATGAGCTTATACACTGTATATTCGTTGTGAGCTATACATGTGGTAGTGGCTTGATATGGACCCTTATTCTCTCAACTCAGATGCACCCATAGCCTGCTACAATATATACTTCATCCCATGTTTTACCTATTACATATACATTTACATATACGCATCTTCATGTTTTGCATTGAAAGGAATGTTTCTCGTATTTATTTCATAATGAAGAGATGTCATGTGTGTAGGTTTATCACAAAAGTACAAATATTTGAAAAGATTGTGAAGGTAACCAAACGATTGGTCTAAACGCAACTGGTGTAGCTTACGATTGGTCTAGATTTTTAAAACGTTTAATGTGATTATTTTTGTTATCAAATTATCATATCGTAAATTTTTCCACTCCCAAATCACTGACAGTGATGTCATTTAGTTGCTCTATTGTTGTTTGATGATGTAATTCGATGTGTCAGGTTAATAAATCACATGTGAAATTTCACTGTAAAGTGATCCTTAACGAGTATAATTGCCCAGTATGATAAGTTTCATTCACAGCATTTCCTGTCAAATTCGCACATATTGACAGTTTGTGGGAATCAGAAGAGGTAATTCATCAAAAGAATGATTTGATACTTGACATGTTATTATCAACCTGACATTTATTTTGTTATAAATAGACTGATTTATTGCTAGCATCCAAAATTTTGAAATGGAGGAGTCGAAAACTGAGCAAGGTTGGCAGAAACTGCTTTTCGTTGGCTACGAATAAACCAAAAAGAATCTATTTTGTTAACAAGTTTTGTGTTTGCGAAAGGAGAGGATATAAAGCCCTCATGACAACAGGTTTGAATTCCACCCGAATAGTGAAAAATTCAGCATTTCACTCACACCCTCCATCTGCGGCCCGAAACGATGTCAAGGTGGTGTCAACAATCAGGGACCACGCAGAAGGCTCCGATGACCCAACATGGTCTTAATCATGAATTGTGTCCAGACCTTTCCTCTTGCTGCTGATGCTGTCTTGCTTGGACAGGACAGTCTCTCCAGAATGATTCGAAGAAATGTCAGGATTCTGATGGTGATGAACTACCACAGGAACTTCGGCAAACTAATTGAGGTGCGGACTTCGTCACCTTATGTGAGGAGGATGTGATCATCTTCACGACAGTTGATAAGCTCAATCTTCCGAGGTCACGTCCCCGGTGGGCCTCGCCTCCAGTAAAGTATCAACTGTACACCATTCATGCTGTAATGACGGAGTGCACACAAACCCGTTGGTTTGCTGCGTCTTTCACAACAATTCTCATACGATGATGAAAGTCATCCCAGTAGCCATTTATAATAGAATATAATGCTTACTAATTTAAATTTTAGTTAAAGTAGTCCTAATGAGGATTGATGGCGTTCTCCAATCCGCAAGTGTACAAAGGCAATGCTACTGTAACCATTGGATTAATCAGTTCTTAAAAGAACTCAATGTAGCTTTCTCGTGGCAACGAATTAAAATTGATCAGCTTTGGCCCAATATCTGGTAAAAATGGAAATCTTGAGACTTGCAATACTACTCATTCTTGCTGTTAATATACTAATACCATAGATTCCAAACACTGCCGTATACACGTTCAAAACAGACGTCTAATATACTGTACCGACTACAGATGCTGATAGTGGAAATAGAATAAGACAATGGTCACCATAGGTTAAGGAAATTAAAAATGGATATTATAAAACAACAGGAGACCGATGAATAAAAATAGGAAAAGTGGAGGTAAAATATGGAAATACAACGATGCTACTACCGATTACAAGTGAACTATATCTGACACTACACAAAGTGGATAATGGAGGTAAACAATAGAACTACAATGACACTCTACTACACCGAAAGCAATGAAACTATACACGCTATACCTAAGACTACACATGGAAAATACTATTTCTTCACTTGAATTTGTTATCGCCAGTTTCTTCATCCGTCTATAGTACTTCATGTAATTCCACATTTCTTCATTTGAATTACAATACATGGACCACTACTTCAGCTACCGATTAAGGGATATAAAACATAATACTGCAGTCCGTCAGTCATCAGCAGGTACTCGTCTAGTTGTGTTTCGACCCCTAACCTGAACACTCAAACCCAGACGAGCGGGGTCCCACACATAGTGGCTGACAAAATACTGAATAGGTAATGATATGTCTTGAAAGATATGTCACAAAGATAAATCAGACATCATTCATTGCGTTTCCCACATGTAAACAGATCCTGTCATTAAATTCATCCCATCAATAAATACAGTATGCTTTTTGCGATCCGCACATGTAAACAAATCCTGTACATCAATCTTTGCTTTTTCGATTCCCACAAGTAAACAGATCCTGTTCATCCTCGAATCCCATAAAGATGTCATCGCTGTGTGATAAATATGTAATCCGCCTTTACACAAACTTCGCCTCATACATCAAGACTTAACAATGGGAGCTCTCTCATTTCCCGTAAGCCACGCTAAGCGCTCTGTATTCACTCTTCACCGCCCCCAAGGATGAGTCTACCTACCTTAGAATATTCGAACATCTGAAGACAAAACGTACTGATCTCGATCCAGAATCGATCGCAATGGATTTTGCAATCAACAGCTTTAATCAAGTCTTCCCCGATCGCGAGTTCAAAGCCTGTCTCTTTCGTTTTTGCCAGGCAACCTATCGCAACTTAATGCAGCAATTATACTCGTTAAGGATCACTCTACAGTGAAATTTCACATGTGATTTATTAACCTGACACATCGAATTACATCATCAAACAGCAATAGAGCAACTAAATGACATCACTGTCAGTGATTTGGGAGTGGAAAAATTTACGATATGATAATTTGATAACAAAAATAATCACATTAAACGTTTTAAAAATCTAGACCAATCGTCCGAACGCCGATTGTGAAGGTGCTGGTCCAACTTGAATATCAAGACGATTAAAACTATTTTTCGAGATCACAATCATCACTTTATAAATTGTTACGTCTAGTGATTCCATGCTGGTGCTTATGTGAAACATTTCATCAGTATTTGGAACATCATTATTTATTTTTTTGAATTATGGACGGAAATATTTTCTTTGTCTACTATCATAATTATCCATGTTTAGAAGTTATCGCTTCGAAAATCAGCATCATTCTATGAAGTGAATTTACTTATCTTAGTCGCTGTCAAACCTTGAAAGTTCATTAAATCACCATTGATGTTCGGCAGGTGAGACGATAGGCATTCAACATGCTTTTACATACAGAGCTCTAAGTTATCAGCAATAGACACCAGAAAAGCCACTATTAATTGCGACTTTGATGACAGGATGTTGACATGCATTTACCACCTTTGAACACAAGAGATAAATCTCGACTTGATTGTTTGATGCTTAAGCTATATTGTTTTATGAAGGGTATACTTAAAAATGGTCGTGATAACAGTTGCGCGTTTATCTATTATGTTTCGATGTTTATAATGACGCATTCAAATACATGTACATGAGAAAGTGAATGCATGAGCATGATATTCTTCAATTAATTCCGAAATCTGGTCAAGACTGGTTTTTTTTAATCTGAACTTGAATTTTTTGCATCTTTCTATAGTTCTCGCATCCCACATTCATGCTTCGTGAAATGATATGTCCTGAGGATTATCTTATCATTCTGAAATTCTATCATGTTTTATCAAGACATCTGGGCTGTATGGAGGATGAAACAAGAACCGTGTAATCAGTGCGCATTATTGATAGCATGTTTCACCATGTTGCATCAGTGCATTATTCAACATTGTCAAGTTTTGCTTACCATTATTCACGTCCACTTGAGCACTTAGTGAAGATATATTATATATAATTTGAAAAATGTCAAGTAGAATTTGGAAATTTCAACGTAAAACTAGTCAAGCTCAATTTAAACATAATTAATTTTGATCGGACAATTATCAAATTCATTTTGAAATTGTCAAGTTCAGTTTGAAGAAAGTCAATATAAAAATGCTCATAATTATTACAATTATTGCTTTATGAAGCATTTTTGCGAATCGGATCTGAATGGCAAGCTATACTTTTAGATATGATATGCTTATTTGAATTTGGAATTCTTGAATTAACTTGCCTTATGCAACTTCTCAATTGTACCTGAATCATGTAACATTTATAAATAGATAGATTTTTTTACTTTTATCCAGTTGAAGCTGGTCGCTAAACGTTTATTAATACATATCTATTTTCTCAGTCGAAGACATTCCACCTCCGATCAAAATTGACATCCGACTAATAATGAAACCTGTTGATAAATTAGATAAGCTGGATCAAAGGATAAAAATTAAAATGAATGAAGAGAAACATATTTTATTTGCCGACGATGACGCGAGTATAGAAGCAACTCCGAAAAGTGCGAGTATTTGTGAATTTTTGATAATTTTGAATAGATCCTTAGAATTGAAAAGAAATCAAACTTGCGAATCTTACTTTCTTTTACAACCTTAATAATAAGTAACGTAGAGACTGACATTGCCCTTTTTCAATTGTCTGCAAATCCTTCAGAACTTTAACAAATAATCAAAATTTATCGGGCTTTTATCGACAGACAGTCCTTTACTGTAAGTCAACTTTAATACCGTATTGAACATGGATGTGTTGCTATGGCAGGCTAATTGATACAATTTAAGAAGTTAGGGTACTTACACAAATAATAGTCTAACCATTTTAAGATGCGACGATAGAAATTAACCTCAAATCACGCAAACAATTTGTGTACAAAATGATTAAAAGCTGTTTTACCTAATTTTATATGCTAATTCAACACGTCAGTGTCGACATGCAAATACGTGTCAGTGATATCAATAGAACAAATTTGGTGCAACAGATTTCTCGAATCGCTATTTAGGGATTAATCTCGGGTTGAGTGATCGGCTTTCATGTCGTAATAGGGAATTTCAAAATCAGTGTCAATGCAATTTTTCCACAAAGCTATGAGACACAAGGCAAATGCACTTCCAATACAGCAAAGCAAGTGATTTATTGGACTGGCGTGTATTGTAAGGTGGGAAATGTGGGAAGCATGATCGTCCCATGTCAGCTTGCTGTTGCATGAGGACAGCTCCAAGGATTCGCAGTTTTGAAACAGCAGGAATAGGAAGAAGAATATCAGAAAATATATTATAATCCATATATTACATTTGAAGAAATACTGTAAGAGCAATGACATGACATGCCTCTATTTATATAATCAAGATATACATGTACATGTATTAATACTGCAAATAACAACCATAATTACAAGTAGTCAAACTAATACTTTTGCTTCTTGTATTTAATCAATCATTCATGAAGTAATTCGACTTTATCGATAATTAGCATCAATAACGTCTTGATATTGTTAATCACTTAAATTTTTCCTTTTTAGGTATTTCTAAATGAGCTATTCATGTTATATTTAAATATAAGCATTAAATGTTAATATTGATAAAATGTATACACGTATATATTCAGGTATTATAGCTATATACTATTATAACGCATAATTTTTGGAATATTAAAATTTGATCAAAATCTTGATCACCAGCATATTTGGATATTGCGCTTGTCTTAAATAACTAAGTGATAATCGGTTGTACCTAATCACAGATTTGGTGCGTCTGAGTGCGTCAGATGATTTGAGCCCATCATTCTCTCGGCTCTAGGGCTGACTTCGGAGAATTTGGAAGGGCGCTGTGCTTCAATACATCAGTAATAGCATATTGATATCTCGTCTTTACTGGTCACATAAACTCGCCCTAACTCGTCTCAAAAGTTAAGTCTAGAGACGATTCTCTAACGGACATTTTTGCACCAGTTGAGACGCGTTTTTTGTGACGACCTGAATCGTCTTCAGTCGTAATAAGTCGTCTCAATGCGGCAGGGGTTAGTATTCTTGAAATCGCATTTCAATTAGGGTTCAAAAAATATGGCGTGGGACATTGTTTTATACATTTGCGTAATATGCATTGTATTTTATAACATGCTTTTTGGCTAAAAAAGAGATTTTACGGTAAATTTCTATAAAATATGCAAACTAGCTTTCAAACTTTCTACAGTCGATCCTGTCTTGTTGCCAATTCAAGGGACCGGCATGAAAATTTGCATTGACACAGATTTTGTAATAATAGAGGTTACAGATGAAAACATCTATTTATTACGATTTTCAATTACTACATCCATGCGTTATATCACCTTTATGGACAATTAATTGCTTAGAAAAGAAATCAGTAATCTTGGCCTGTGAAAATCTACCACTTAAGTCATCTATGACAGCTGCCTCAAGTAGATTGTAGCCCTACACTAGTTGCAGTACATGCTGATGTTAATAGCTCGAACTGTGTATAGAACTTTTGGATGCCTACAATTTAGGCCTATATGTACAATGCATTGTCGGTACACTATACAGCACCGGTACGGTAGTCTTGGTATTATTAATCTTAGGTGGAATCATAATCTTGCAATGACGTCATTAATAAGGTTATCAAGCCTTAAGGTTTACAAGTACATATAGAAAGACGTACTCAAGCACATATGTAGTGTAACATTACTTTCAATATGCGTGTTGATAAGAATACCTATCTCAGGCAGTTTGATATCGAGCTGCAATTAATTACCCAAGTACAATCGTTACAATCGACTACTGATGTTCATAACTTTCCCAAGACATGTAGCATTATACAAAGTGAGGAGAAGGAAAGCTTATGCAGCGTATAAAATCAACACGTTTATGTGTAGGCTGCTTATTAATTATGCTTCGGAAATATAGCCTATGTGAAAAGAAGGGCTACATAATTTGTGGATTTCATTTCCTACATTGGATTGCTATTTTATCTCAACGGTAATCGCAGATTGTGTGTTTTGGCAATATGAAAGGTAAAGTCTTTGAAGGGACAGCGAAAATTCATTGAAATGACAGGTTTTGTAATAAGACAAGTTGCAATAACAGAGGCTGTATGGTTATGATAATGATAGAAAAAAATTTGGGACCGAAGCATTTTGTTGCAATATGACAGGTTTTGCAATAAGAGAGGTTGGAATAAAACAGGTTCGACTGTATATGTAATAATTAATTATTTGTCTATAGTATGCAAACTTTCTATAAAACCTATGCAAACTAGTAGATATTGGCTTTGATAATAGTCCGGGGGCTGAGGGGGGTTGAGTGTGCAAAAATATGTCCCCGCATTTTGACTCTTGATTCTTGTAAAGGACCCCTAGGATGATAAAAAAAACTTGGGTAAACATTCCAGATCGAGGACCATGACCCCTAAAATCAAAATGGCGTCCAAGATGGCCGCCACGTCATTGCTGTCATAATAGCAGAGCATAGAAGTCACAAGGCATAGTGATAATGGAGTCTAATCCTAGGTTATCAGTGTCAAGGAATCTATTGAGACTATGTGCAAGCCAATTCAACCATCTCATGGTCAAATAAATGCAAAATCGCCGCCCCATGAGGCCACCAAAATCCAAGAAATATTCATTTTTATGATAATTTTATGCTTTTGGCTACAGAAGTGCCATGGCATCGTGATAATGCAGTCTATTCCTAGGGTATCAGGGTTGAGCAATCTATTGAGACTATTTACAAGCCAATTTAACCATCTCATGGTCAAATAAATGCAAAATGGCCGCCCCATGAGGCCACCAAAATCCAAGAAATATTCATTTTTATGATAATTTTATGCTTTTCGTTGCAAAAGTGCATGGCATAGTGATAACGGAGTCTATTCCTAGGTTAACAGGGTTGAGCAATCTATTGAGACTATTTACAAGCCAATTCAACCATCTCATGGTCAAATAAATGCAAAATGGCCGCCCCATGAGGCCACCAAAATCCAAGAAATATTCATTTTTATGATAATTTTATGCTTTTCGTTGCAAAAGTACCATGGCATAGTGATAACGGAGTCTATTCCTAGGTTAACAGGGTTGAGCAATCTATTGAGACTATGTGCAAGCCAATTCAACCATCTCATGGTCAAATAAATGCAAAATCGCCGCCCCATGAGGCCACCAAAATCCAAGAAATATTCATTTTTTATGATAATTTTATGCTTTTGGCTGCAGAAGTGCATGGCATAGTGATAACGGAGTCTATTCCTAGGTTAACAGGGTTGAGCAATCTATTGAGACTATTTACAAGCCAATTCAACCATCTCATGGTCAAATAAATGCAAAATGGCCGCCCCATGAGGCCACCAAAATCCAAGAAATATTCATTTTTATGCTAGTTAGATGCTTTTGGTTACAAAAGTGCCATGGCATCGTGATAATGCAGTCTATTCCTAGGTTATCAGGGTCGAGCAATCTATTGAGACTTTTTCTTAGATCGACTTACGGCACCGTTTGTTTCTACTTTCCAAAATGTTTACATAAGCGATAAAACACAATAGAAAATTTCAAATATTTTACTATGGTATCTTCCATTGAAGTTTATCATACACGGGCTTCGCTCCATTTGAAGATCTTCTAATATTTACAATTTTATACATTTGAAATACAGAAACGTAGTTGGAATTCGAAACAAATAATTGATGCAGCATGAATAAGTTCTGCAAGAGTTATCAGAAAGAAGATATATGCCTAATTAGGATTTCGACAGCTATTGTCAGTAGAAGTGGCGTATGCTTGACATTTACAGTATTCACAACAGTCAACGTTGGCCTCCCTACAAGGACATAGTCGCGTAGCACACTTTTGACACATACACTTCAGCACCATCTCTTCAGGCAGATCCCGTTCATGTTTCTTTGGCACCAAATATCCGTTCTCCGTCATGAACCCAAAGTCCTGTGGATTGGGTGAAGTATTTCTCAGACAATTTATTTGAATGTTTGGAGCGTAGAAACCACGGTAGATATGGCCCTCCACTCGTTGCAGAACTGGTCGGCGGAAGATCGATTAGGGATGTAGATTGTCTATGGAGAAACATGTGGTGACGCAAGCAATCCAAAGTTTCGATACCATGATCTCCTCGATGAAGAACTTGTACCAAGTACCTCTCGGCGTTTGGAACGCTCGCTTCCACATTAATCTGGGCTTGTCCGAAATCCTTCAAGTGACGAATTGGATCTGCCTTGATTGCAGCTGCTTTCGTACCGAACTTGCTGGTGGTATCACATCCAGACAATGCATGAATTGCTGGGAGAACTTCGCACATGGAACAGCCAATCTTGGCTGACACAAGGTGTAATGGGATGCACCTGGTTTTGTCTCCAGCCCCACCTCTCGATGCGAAAATATGGCAGAAATGCAAGGCAATAACAAAAACATCCGTGTCATTGGATAGAATCGCGATTCGCTTGCATCCGTTTCTGATGGCGTGCAGAGCATGAGGAATTATGCGGATGTCTGCCTCTTCGTGTTCCGCATCCATTTCAGGGTGCTGTTGTACTGTGCCATTCCTTATCGATTGCGCTGATGCTGATCTTTCCATTGCTTCGCCAATTATGCGGCTCAAGACTATGATAAGGTCGTTCGGATTTTTTTATGGTAGTCAATCAGCCAATCTTTTACGAGAATTTCCAGATCGAATTTGTTTCGTGTTGACGACCAAAAACTTTCCATGTCTTTCGGCAATTTGCTTTCCCTTGTTTATATTGCTGAACATAACAGAAGGGTTCCGAGTACGGCGTAGTCGCTCACTGTATTTTACCGAGGCCTCTTTGTATGAATCAAAGACATAATCAATGCCGAAAGCATTTTTGCATGTTCCTGTGACAGCAATGTGTAAATGAGCGCAAACATCCCCAAAGGTCTTCATGGTGGTTGAACATCGAAGTTGTATAAAAGCGTTCCCTTTCGTGATGACGATGCAATGGCGACACCAGTGATTGGTAGATAGTTGAGCGAAACGGTTATTGTATCCAGTGAACACAGGCTCATGAAATGAACAACCACATTTTGCATTATTTTACATCTACAGATAGCAATTACATCTAGGATATACCCCAAGACAGTGATCCTAAAAAACAAATCATTAAGCCGGTTCCTTACAATTTAGCAGTCAGAAACAGGCGGCCATTTTGCATTTATTTGACCATGCGATGATTGAATTGGCTTGTAAATAGTCTCAATAGATTGCTCAACCCTGATACCCTAGGAATAGACTGCATTATCACGATGCCATGGCACTTCTGTAGCCAAAAGCATAAAATTATCATAAAAAATGAATATTTCTTGGATTTTGGTGGCCTCATGGGGCGGCGATTTAGCATTTATTTGACCATGAGATGGTTGAATTGGCTTGTAAATAGTCTCAATAGATTGCTCAACCCTGATAACCTAGGATTAGACTCCATTATCACTATGCCTTGTGACTTCTATGCTCTGCTATTATGACAGCAATGACGTGGCGGCCATCTTGGACGCCATTTTGATTTTAGGGGTCATGGTCCTCGATCTGGAATGTTTACCCAAGTTTTTTTATCATCCTAGGGGTCCTTTACAAGAATCAAGAGTCAAAATGCGGGGACATATTTTTGCACACTCAACCCCCTCAGCCCCATGACTATAACATATTTCTTAGATTCTGTGTGTCTTCTTTGGTATTCAAATGGATTAATAGTCACTAATTATACCTTTATGCGATATTCATCTATGGCAATAATGGTGTCAACTTACTATGCCACATCAGCGTAAGACATAATTACCGCCGACTGTATTTTACTGGTATCAATTGAATAATATATGAATAGCTGTGTTGTCAGCGGACAGCAACGCCAGTTTTAGCGCTATGTCTTCTTAAAAACAATGTTGAAAAACTTCTTTATGAACCAGGTTTTATATAGGTCATGGTTTTAAAACAGTGCTTTTTACATTACTTCCAAAGATGATTTTAACCGGCCACCGGTGCAGTGGCCTTGTGGTAGAGTGCTCGCTTTGAGTCCGGGAGACCTGGGTTCAAATCTAGGTAGGGTCAAACCGAAGACTTAAAATATGTGCACTTTGCACTCTTGCTAAACACTCAGCACAAAATAATGAGAGTGGGATAAAGGAACTCGGCTACATGGAAGATCGGTGTGTCGTCGAATGTACTTCCGAGTATGAACAAGGAATATTTATTTTTTTAAACAAAATCGATTACATCTATCGTTCTGGGCTTCCCTCTCACCAAAAAATGCTGCGATTTTAAAATCACGCTTTGAAAAACGAGTGTTATGCTGTTCTAAACATTGTGGCGAAACCTTGTTTTGAACATGCTTTTCAAGTCATGACTTTGAGTATGTTTGATATATATTCTTTTAAGTAGATGCCATAATTGAGAACCCAATAATCGGTGAGCACGATATAAATATGTCCATAGGCAACTTGATCTTTTTCATCGTGAATGCAGTCTAATAAGACAAATGAGCCAGCAGTCCTACTCAGAGCCGTAACTACAACCCTAAGCCCCCGCGCTAGAATGCGATGTAGTTAGGTCCGCCTTTAGAAGTAGCCTACACTTAGCCAATTGAATATGTTCACTGTAGGAAGAGATTCTGTCAGTCTCCACCATTCAGCACCACAATCTGCTCTGAAAAAATATACTTTTGTCTGTTTGTGAAATGAAAGAAACGGTTAAGTGTAAGACAACTCGGAAGTGTTGCCCTTCCAGATGATATAGTTCTTCATTGCCCATAAAGAAAAAAGGGCAATCATAGATAAATGCACACCGGAGACGCACACGTTGCATGTACATCGTTTTAATATTGAAATCTAATGTTTGAAATAGTGTTCTACTGTATTTACAAATTAAAACAAATTACAACAATAAGCTAGAAATACAAGAATTTTGAATTCAATACATGTTTACAAAATGATATTTTACCATGTAATAAAAGCGCAATAATTCACGATTTTATAGTAATATAATAAGAAATTACTTTGATTTTTTTCATAGTCGTCCTCGGGTATATGCTTATCACCAGTACTCTTCCTTTGAAATTTCAATGCTTAGGTGATTATGCACTGTCTTGGAAACTTACTGGATAGTAGTAAGAAAACGGCGAACACCAGATAGCGCAAGATGGCCGCCATCGCTGAGTCCCCCCCCCTCTGGTCCGCCAGTGTCGTGATGTGCCGGCGAGGTTCTGCTGCCGTCCCCCCCCCTCTGGACCGTCAGTGTGTGAGTCTTGGGTGTCTGTGTGCGACCGCCTGGTGGACTTGGGCGACCGTCTAGGTTGACGTGGGCGACCGTCTAGGTTGTCTTGGTTAACCTGTGGTATGTTTTGGTGTGTAGTGTCGAAACGCGGCCTCGGATGTGAAAACGGAGGCCAGATTCGGATTCAGCGTGAAATTCTGCATCTGTATGGTGAATTTGAAAGCAATCGGAGATAAAAATTTTTCGCTGACGTCCCCCCCCCTTTGATCTAACTTTGGTTCTAGTGGACGGATTTTGTTCGTTCGACTTGCATTGGAAAGAGGATGAAACACTGCTCGACCGCATTTTTCGTTGCGAGTCAATCGGAGCAGCCGTTCAAAAGTTAGAGCGGTTACAAGATTTTAGGTCGGAGCTCACCTGAAAAAATCCTAAGTGTCAGAGTGACTTTGTATGGGAAAAATTAAAAATTTTCCAAAGTGTGGAATTTCGACCTGGGACCTTTACCAAAGTTTGTTTCATCAAATTTCGCTGACCCCCCCCCTTTGATCTAACTTTGGTTCTAGTGGACGGATTTTGTTCGTTCGACTTGCATTGGAAAGAGGATGAAACACTGCTCGACCGCATTTTTCGTTGCGAGTCAATCGGAGCAGCCGTTCAAAAGTTAGAGCGGTTACAAGATTTTAGGTCGGAGCTCACCTGAAAAAATCCTAAGTGTCAGAGTGACTTTGTACGGGAAAAATTAAAAATTTTCCAAAGTGTGGAATTTCGACCTGGGACCTTTACCAAAGTTTGTTTCATCAAATTTCGCTGACCCCCCCCCTTTGATCTAACTTTGGTTCTAGTGGACGGATTTTGTTCGTTCGACTTGCATTGGAAAGAGGATGAAACACTGCTCGACCGCATTTTTCGTTGCGAGTCAATCGGAGCAGCCGTTCAAAAGTTAGAGCGGTTACAAGATTTTAGGTCGGAGCTCACCTGAAAAAATCCTAAGTGTCAGAGTGACTTTGTATGGGAAAAATTAAAAATTTTCCAAAGTGTGGAATTTCGACCTGGGACCTTTACCAAAGTTTGTTTCATCAAACTTTGAAATTTCACTGACGTCCCCCCCCCTCTGGACAGCTTGCTTCGATTTTGGCTTCCAGTGGACGGATTTTGTCGTGCGATAGCTCGTTTGAAAGCTAAGAGTGAGACAAATTCAGTGAAAGAATCGGCTTGTTCCTATCTGCCTTCGTTTAGATGTGAGACGCCATTTACGATTTTGGGACATTGGCGAAAAACGACGGAGTTAGATTTCGAATCAGCTTGATGTTATTGTCCAATGAGGATCATCATCCAATGAGAATCAAGCATTTCTTTATAAATAGCGAGCCTTCCACAGTGAGAATCATTCCATCGTTGAATCACACGAGTGACGGACGCACATTTTCTCTCTCTCTAGTTCCCTGTTCTATTATCCAACTAAAATGGTAAGTCGCTACTTCCCTCCCTCTCCTCCCTTGAACGTAAACTTAATACAATCTTTTTTCATTTTCAGGCATCTACTCCATCTGCTGCACTAGTAGGACAAAATGGCGGTCAAACGTTACAAGGTTCGCTACGGTCAGATCATCTACAACTGAGGCCAGTGGAAGAAACATCCAAGGTACATAATCCTACACCGCTACAGCGTAAATTTAAACAAGCCTTGCGTTATGATGATCATAGCGTAGTACTCCAAACGGGAATGCTCCCTTCCACGGATGTCAAGATAATGCACAATCAGTATGGGGACTACATACTGATCCCCGTGAGTCCGTACATTCGCCGCCAACTCGATATTATTGAGGAGTACGTGACATTAAATATGGACATTCCTACTCCTCTTGCTCAAGAGTGGAAAGCGAGAGATGACAAGGATACTCCCTATAGAAAGATTTGGGATGGTAATCAAATTTGCCTACCGGTATCACATTGGTGTACTTACTATAAGAAGGAGGGAGATCATTCAACAATCATCACATGCGACGAGCTCGGAGAAGGTACTTGGGATATCCTTTTCAAAGTGAATGGACTATATTATGGTCAGCACAAAGATAATAAAATAGCCTCTCTCTCCATGCATATGGAATCCATCCTATATATTCCAAAAGCAGCCAGCGTAGATGACATAATTGATCAAATCCTCAACAGCAGTGGTACGAAGCGCAAGTCGGAGAAGAATGCTACATCAAAACGCAAATCAAAGAAGGAGAATTACTAGTCCTTTCCTAACTCTACCCTATGACAATTCGCTTATGTGCTTTGAGTGTCGTAGACGTGGTCTTATTAGATACATTTTACTTCTTCGTTGCCATCATATCATTTGTGTATTTTGTCGTGAAAAGCATCGATGTAATTCTTCATTTTGTAATATGTTATAGAACGCTTCCTTAGATGTGTAAATTTCCGTTTTAGGCTTCTATCATCATTTTTATGGATTGTGAGGGTGAACCTGTACAGGAGCTCAGTGCTATTGCTATGAACAATTGGACATATCAGATTGTCAGTGTCTATCGTCAACATGCCAACTGCGATCCCAATGTTGATCAATGGGCGAGAAAACACATTCATGGACTTAATCTGAAATATTTGCAAGACTATGGCTTTTCTTGTGAGAGTGCTCTTCTTATTGACTTTAAACGATGGTTAGCTGCTTTCAATGTTATACGCATCTTTTGTAATAATCCTGGTAAGGAGAGGAAAGTATTTCCCAATCTAATCATTGATGATATTTTGCTCCCGCCTTGGGATAGTAGAGTGAATCAACATTATCATGAAGTCACGAAACGTTTTAAGGATTTGTGTGTTCCTATTTTGTCTGTTCGTTGTAGTAGCTACGTTCATAACCAATGCTTCTTTCCTCCTTACCTCAACACTGCCAAAGTCCTGTATGGTTATCATTGCTCGCTGTATGATAGTTATCAGCTGTATCTATTTTATCTCTTTCAAACCATTGATTTATAATGCATGCTTGTTACCGTTATTCAATAAATGTTACTATGAGAAGAGTTGTTGTTTTCATGCAATGGATGGGTTAGATAAAGGGCGATCATGTCTTTCTCAAACGACTGCGGAACATTACGTTTTCATAGGCAAAGTTTAAAAGGAGCTGTTCAAGATTATGTGATAAATTTTCATAAAGATGAGACTGACATCGAAGCAGTGCTCGATGATGCTAGCACTCTATTTCTAGAGTTAATGAATACATTCTCTGATAGCATTGTCATGGCGCGATTAGTTGCGAAAATTAAGTTTAGTCATTTTGGAAAGGAAGAGGTGGAAACTCGCTCTTTCCATTTTACTTCTTATTCAATGGAAGTGGTAGATCACCCCGAAGAATTTTTTAAAAGACATATGATAAAAATTGCTGAACGTCTTAACGCATTTAACCATCATGGTAGCAGTCTAGTGATTGAAGCGATTTCAGATATTCACATTCAACTTTCCATAAACAAAAATTAAAAATGCAGTGGTACTTGATTGTAGCACAACTGGTTTTCGAGCTATGTCTGCTCACTCTCGAAGTATATTCCTTCTGTACATGCGTCTATTATTTAGAAAAGGCTAGCAAATTCATATCTTCAAAAAGACTTGCTATAGACATCAGTAACGGTGAAACTATGTGTTGCGATGTATGTAAACGAAAGGATGGAAATGAAAAGCGCATCTTCAAGAGATGTAAGCATGCTTTTTGTCAACGCTGTTTCATACGTAATTGCATTCAACTTTGCCAATGTAACCACTGTGATATTGCTCATTTCGAGTGTCACTTATGCCGCAATAGTTAGTACCTATGCAAATGTGGTAAAGATAGGTTTTAGCAAAGACTAACACGGAAAATGGCGAAACGTAAAATGACGAAACGTAAAAGTCAAAAGTTTTCTTCAGCCATTCAAGCTCTCCGACGAATGAAAGCAAATCAGCGATACAATGCTATACGACATGCTAACGATAAATTCATTTGTGAAATTATTTCTCATGTGAGAAAGTTGAGGACGAAGAAATTAGCACCAAAACAACGAAAGTTACTTAAGCGATATGCTACAAAATTGCGTTTCATCTCCAATCCTAAAGTCGCCCTTCAAAGAAAGAGGAAAACTCTAACACAAAAGGGCGGTTTCCTTTCAGCAATACTTCCAATGATAGCTCCTGCCGTGGGCAACCTATTGGGAAATATCTTTGGCTCTAAGCGTTAATTATGCAAATGTTGAGTTTCAAAGTAATAAAATGGATTTCAGACTTCAATGCGATAAAGTTCTGACTGTATCAGGTCCATCTCATGCAGGTAAAACTGTTTTCACGCTGAATTTATTGGATAAAAGAAGGGAGTTGTTTAGGGAACCTATCAATCGAGTGATTTGGTGTTATGGTATTTATCAACCGTCGCTGTTTCAGGAATTGCAAAGTCGCAACTTTATTCGACATGAAGGAATTATTGCAGTGGATAAAGTTCAGTCTAATGATGTTGTTGTATTGGATGATTTATTAAAAGAAAGTAAGAATTCAAAAGATGTTACAGATATGTTCACTCGCGCAGCACATCATAAAAGGTGCTTTATCATCTATATCACACAAAATTTGTTTCCTGATGGAAAAGAAGCTCGTACACGAAACCTGAATACACACTATTATGCTATTTTCAAGAATCCGCGAGATAAAAGTCAATTTGAAATTTTAGCGCGACAAGTTGCACCCAGAGGATCAAAAGCCTTAATTGAAATTTTTCAAGCAGCTACTGAAAAACCATACGGTTACTTATTCATTGACTTTACGCAAGAGTGTCCGGAAGAATTTAGATTTCGAAGTGATATTTTGAAAACTCCCATGATTATCTACAAACTATGAGTTCTTATTCTCGCATGATTGTTATTCCTCAGGATGAATATGTACAATTGACTGCCATGCAGCAAGTAAAGCAACCTCTTGCAAATCAAATGTATAGGAAAGAAATAGATTATCAGCAAAATGTTCACATCAAAGATCCACATCGTGCTGTATTATTACAATCGGAAACTGTTGAGCAATTGAAAAACTTGAAGAATAAGATGCGTGACTCTGTATCGACTGCTACACCTTTAGCATCTCGCGCACATGCCATATCTCTTTTCAACAGTATTGAACCCCATCTCAATGTAAATGATAGAGGAGAAATCATTACAGATGAAAATAAAGTGATTGATGCTTCACGTTATGAAGACTTGATTCAGTATGCGACACGTAGAAAGCGCCGTCAGGGCTATGTTCCACTGGTTGGTCATACTTTCTTAAACTATTGAAAAAGCATAATGTGCCAAAATTTGCTTTAAATAATGAGACATTGAAAGAACTTGATTCAACAGTGGCTACTACTCCAATGCTTCAGGTGATGAAAATGCCAACAAATTGGTTTAAGACGTCACCTGCTACATCCCCTCCCACACTCACTAAGCAAACAAGAGGAAGAACTCGACGTAGATCTACATCGCCACTAAAACTGGTAAAAGGAAAACGTAAAACAGCTCCTCCTAGGAAATACATGTTCTCAGACTATTAATATGAAGCAGATGTGTTGCTTGCCATGTAATGAGCCGCCAGAGGTGAATGTCGTTGTCACTTGCACTTGCTGCGCCAGCTCTCATAATGAAACCCCTAAGCAATGTGAACACGATCGCAAAACCGCTAAAGCTAAATGCTGCAGTTGTTGTAAATGTAGAAAGGCAAGAAAGAAAAAAGATGAGAAGGAGGAAAAAGAGTCAGCCGTCATCGACTGAACGTTTGAAGTCAATCTATTATGATGTAAAACATCCGGCAGGATTTGCATCTATCAAGAAATTATCAAAAGCGAGTGGTCTTCCACAATCACAAGTGAAACGATGGTTAAAGGGTCAGGCTACCTATACACTCCACAAACAAGCGAAAAAGAAGTACCGCACCCGCCATTATATTGTTCATGACATCGATGAACAGTGGCAAGCAGATTTGTGCGATGTTGCCTCCATTTCAAAACATAACTCGGGCAATAATTTTATTTTAACCGTCATTGATATTTTCTCGCGTTATGCGTGGGCTCAACCTTTAAAAACTAAAGAAGGGAAAGGAGTAGCAAAAGCATTCCAAACAATTTTTCGAGAAGGTCGCATTCCAAAAAGAATTCAGAGTGATCAAGGAAAAGAGTTTGAAAATCAGCATGTGACAAGATTATTTGAGAGGCATGACATTGAGTTGTTTAGTGTAAAGAGCGCTTATAAAGCTGCACTCGTTGAACGTTTTAATCGCACATTAAAAAATCGCTTGTGGCGACATTTTACTGCCAACTTGACACAAAATTGGACAAAGGTTCTACAAGATACACTCCATGCCTACAATCACTCTATCCATCGTTCTATTGGACTCAGACCAGTAGATGTAAATGCTGACAATGTAGATAAAGTGCGCGAATCATTCCAACGTAAACGCACTCATGTGAAAAGTGATGTGAAAATTGGCGATAAAGTTCGTATCTCAAAAGTGAAAAGTGTTTTTGCTAAAGGGTACCTTCCGAATTGGACAGAGGAGGTATTTACAGTATCAAGGATTAATCAAAAAGACTCTCCGACCACCTACAAGTTGAAAGATTACGATAATGAAGAAATTGAGGGTAGCTTTTACCGCGATGAGATTGAGGTAGTCACTGAAAGTGAAACATATTTGGTAGAGAAAATCATTCGATGTAAAAAACGGCAAGGTGAAGAATGGTGTCTTGTTAAATGGACTGGTTATCCTTCAAGTATGAACTCTTGGATGCGTCGTGCCGACATCTTTCATCTAAGTGATCGACAGTGATTCATGCAAAGTTGTAACTAACAATGTTTAGGGTTTGAGCTATGAATCCAACTGCCTCATTTTATTCACGACCCTCCTATGTAAGTGGCGGAGGACAAATTTACATCGGTGCTCGCCGCCAACGTGGAGGTAGCATACTTGGTGCACTGAAATCTGTTGTAGCACCTCTCATATCCAATGTCGGTAGATCTTTAAAACGAAATGTTTTAAGTAATGCCGTTGGCTTTGCTGGTGATGTTGCTAGTGATCTTTCCAGAGGTAGAAGTTTTAAGAGCAGTTTGTTGAATCGTGGGAAGGAACGCGGTTTAAAAACATTGAAGCAGACCATTGCTGGTGTTACTCAAGGAAAGAAATCACCTAAACGAATGAATAAAGGAAGGAGGAAACATCGCGGAGCTGGTAAGGTGCGATCTTCAGTCAAAAGGCATTCACGCAAACGTCGCAGAGGCTCTAATCATTCATCAGGCGCTAAACGACGACGCTGCTATAACTTCTAATCATGGAGTGTAAAACTTCCGGTTTTTGTTTGTTCGATCAACAAGCCATACAGACAGATATTCTTAGTTCAAGTATTGTAGATTATCATCCTCGAACAGCTGAGAATGCTGGCCCCATTGAATTTGTTATTCCTGGTGGTAGTGATGACTACATAGATTTGAGTTATGCGATGCTTGATTTGAGGTTTAGAATTCAGCAAGCAGATGGAACTGCTATTGACGATACACATAAAGTTGGACTGAACAATTTACCATTGACTACATTACTTCGTGATGTTTCTCTAACGATTGGAGAGCAGCAAGTGGAAGGTGGTCAAAGCGATTATCCCTATAAATCATATTTCAATCATGTATCACAGTTTCATCCAGCAGCACAAAAAAGTCATATGGAAGCCATGGGATGGTACAGAGATGAAGCAGGAAAATTTGATGTTGAAACAAACAGTGGCTTTGTAAAGCGATCTGCTATGATTAAAGATAGTAGAGTATGTCAGCTATATGGTCCGCTGAATTTAGACTTCTTTAGACAGTCAAAGTTTTTACTGTGTAATACCAGCATGCGACTCAAGCTGACATTGAATAAGCCTGAATTTGCGCTGAATGCATTTGCTAAAGTTGACAATTTTAGAATTCATGTGGAAGATATTGCACTTTACATTCGTCGAGTAGTACCGAATCCAAGTGTCATTAGAGGGCATGCTGAAGGCCTTAACCGCCAAAATGCCATTTACCCCATTCAGCATACAAAGCTTCTCACCTTTACAATTCCGAAAGATCAAAAGAGTTTCATGAAAGATGGCCTCTTTCCATCGGAAGCACCGAAGCTCCTCATGGTGGCAATGGTTGAAAATGATGCATTTAATGGTAATATAAAGAAGAATCCTTTCAATTTTAAACACAATCAGTTAAGTGAAATTGCTTTACGTGTAAATGGTGTGAGTCATCCTGGTCCACCCTACAAACCAGATTTTGCTTCAGATCAATTTATGCGCAGTTATGTTGATTTTATGGATGTTTTTGGCTTTTACAATACGGATGACACCAACGGACTGACTATGAAAGAGTTTAAGAGTGGATATACTATTTATGCATTTGATTTGACTGCTGACAGCGATATTAGTGCACCCTATCGTCAAGCGAACGTGCCTCATAATATTCGTTTGGATTTAACGTTCAAAAGAACACTACCTGAGACGATCAATGTATTAATTTATGCAGTCTTCGATTCAAATATTGAAATTACAAAGTATCGTGACGTGATTCTTCAGTATAATCGTTAATGAGTTGGTTGACTGCTGACGATATTAAGACTAAAGTGCAGCGTAATGCAGACGAAGCGACGTTGAAAGCTTTCGATAATGTCTATTCACTCGATACCTTACCACCTGCAGTAAATCACTATCCCATCTTTATTGTGCTAAACACTCATTCACAGAATTTAGGCGGTGAGCATTGGAAAGCGATCTTTATTGGAGAAGACCGACGTGGTGAACTATTTGACTCTCTTGCTCAACCTCCAAATATACCAACACAGCAGTGGTTGAGAAAACATACGCGTCAATATCAGCGAAATGAACGCATACTACAACATCCACTTTCATCAACGTGTGGTGCTTTTGTACTGTACTTCATCTTAAGACGTTTACATGTATCTCGATTTGTATCTGTTATTCAAAACTTTTCATGTAATCCATCCTCTAATGAAAAAATGATTTGTAAGTTCTATCATGATTTGAAATAAAAACATCATGTTGGAAAAATTGTTTTTTATTTTACAATCCGCTGGGTACGTACATACTCAATGAGATAGTCTAGGATCATATTTGCTTGTACATGAGATTTTAGTCCAGTAATGATCACTTTACTATTATGAAAGATTGCCACATGCACAGGTAACCAACAACTAATGAGAGCTGCAGGAAAAAGTTCGGGTTCATAACACAAACTGTAACTGCTGGTACGAATCTTCAAAAATGATAGACTGTCACTCAATTGAGTAGAGATCACCATATTGTCCACAGTCAGATTCGACATCACACACCTCTCCCTCTTCCATATCCGACGTAGTAGTCTTTGTAGCTCTAAGCGCATTGACTGCGCCGATGAATGAGAAAGGGCGCCGAGAATCTGTACAGTCCCATTTGGGAAGAGTTGAAGATTCCGTGAATTGTTCATCTTCACCACTAACATTTGAGGACGACCCGGGTAATACTTGCTGTTTGGAAGCTGTTGGTGTAATGTTGTGAGATCGATTTTGGTGTAGAGTCTGAAGCGACGGAGAATGTTGACGATGGTGTAGCGATGGCGCTTCATGATGAAAGAATGAGTAAATTGAGCGATGTACCTTCCTTTTATACTTTTCCCAACTACCTTGATGAAATGTGAAGTTAGTATGAAGTTGGGAATGATAGAGTTGAATTCGCCGATTGTTGACGCGCAACCAGATGCGATTTCCAATACGTGAATGTCTTTTCATATAGAAGTATTTTAAATCCTTCATGATATGATGTAGAGATTGAAAATGGCGATAAGATAAAGCAAACTCTCTTCTCACATTTCCAGTTGAATCTTTGAAATAGACGTTTCGATCATGATCCGTTTCAATACGTTGTAGGGAATCTAATTTCCAACTCATGGTGCGTGATAGTCATGTCTGATTAAGATTTGCATAGTAGGGCGATGAACTCACGACGAATAAATGTCATGATGGAGCGATGTATGTATCTTCTATACTTCTCCCAATTGTATTTGCGAAATGAGAAACAGTTTGCGGAATGAGAATGGTAGATTTGAATTTCATTTCTGTAATGTTGAAGCCAAACTTGATCACCCAGGGAGATGAATCTTAATGTTTCAAAATATTCCAAATCCCTCATGATATCATTGAGGTTGACAAATTGTCGCCATGTTAATGTAATTCCTCTTGATGTATGACCATGAGAATTTTTGAAATGTACGTTTCCATCACGATCAACTCTGATATATTGTAGAGAGTCCAAAATCCAAGTCTTCATGATGTTATGCAAAGTTGCAGATTAGCAATATAAAAATGTCGTTTTATCATATTTTGCTTAGCAATGCGGCTACAAAGAGATTTACTAGTAATCGAGCCGCAGTCTTTTCTACTCCCATTGATCATGCACAACAGCTAAATGGGAATTGGGAAGTGGGTGTCACTCAACTTGTTTATAGCAACTGTGTCTATACTTTTGATCATGAGGTGATGACTATTAATATGAGACGTACAGCTGCTTACCAATGTGAAAAGGGCTGCCGAGTATACATTCCACAGTGGTCAAAGAAAGATCTCTTATCATGTAAAAAGTTTATATATGATTTCTTGAATAAAGCGTGTAAACATATTGCCCAATTTACTCCACACAATGATGATTATACTTATATACATCATGTAGTTGAGAAAGATTGGATTGTTGGTTTAAGTCCAAGTTTAAGAAATGATTTAGGTTACCTCGCTAGCGCCTTGACAAGCTATGATAATTTTAACGTTAATTACCACATAAGTGCTCATAAACAGTTAATATATCGAGAGGAAGCTTATTATGTAGATCTTATTCCAAAAAATGAGAAGACGTTGGTGAAGAAGATTGTGATTAAGCCAAGAAAGACAAACATGACTCCTGAAACATTATTGAAGAAATTTAATTATCTCCTTCGAGTTGATGGTAAACAAGTGGCAACATTGACTTATATTAAATCATCTAATCATATTGCAATAAGTAAATTAAATGATGATGATCTAGTATTAATTTGTTCAAAAGATTTTCATCAGTTCTTGCGACATCATTCTGCAGCTGTTCATGGAAAATTTAATATGCAACATTTACCATGTGAAAGGTCAAATCAATTTGATACAGAATGGAGCGTATCTTTATACAGAAAGTGTGTAGAGCCTTTCGGTGGTATCTTACATGAAACAAGAGTGCTGATGCCTCGCATCATTACTTCAGTTAAATTGGTTGTAGATTATTTAAATGAAGTGATTAATGACCAACATATTTCATTTTCTGAAAAAGAAGGTACTTTGTCTCTCACTATAAGTGGAAAAGGTATTGAACTAATTATGGATAAAACTCTAATGGACATTTTGGGTTTTGACCAAAATATCTTTAAAAGTGGTACTGTAACCAAAGCTAGCGCAGACATGTCGCTATCGCGTCGTATTAACTATTTTCAGATATATTCCAATATTGGTGAAGATGTACGTGTGGGAGATGTTGAAGCTCCATTGTTAGCAATGATACCATACCAGCCAAAGAGCTGCAGTATTTTATCTGAGCATACTTTCAAGAAAGTGCATTATACAAAGCTGAAATCAAACTACATCCCACAAATTGATATTGCCATTTATGACGATGCTGGTGCGTTGATTCCTTTTCATAAAGATGCTGTGACAAGTATCACACTCCATTTCCGAATGAAGAGTTAATGCAAACGTATGCTAATATATTTTTCCAATGTGAATAATATGGAAAGTGAAAATAAGGACTCGTTTCTAATCTACTTGCCCAGTAATGCTTCTATGAATAAATTTCCCAAAAATAAACCATCAGACTATCGAGTAGAATTAAATCGCCCACTGCATTTAGAAGGTGAATGGGAGGTTGGCGTTTCTAGTATTTGCTATGATAGCAATATTCAGAATGTGAATGATTTGGAAGAAATGATATTGACTCCTCGCACCCATGATGGAATAACGATGAATAATGCATTTCAGTTCCCATACAATTTAACATCAGATGGAAAGTGGAACTATGAATGGATTCAGATAAAATCAGATTCTTATGAGCCATTTGGGAATGAGAAAATTATTAAGGCATTCAACAGTGGTAATACTTCCATCATGAAGAATAAAAATCAGAAAGCTTATGAGTTTACTATCTATCATTGGAGTGGGAGACAGTTCCTCCGCTTTCATTCTTTTACTAAAGGTCTTACGCTGAGGTTGGATAGTGAATTCTATCCGCATCTCGGTTTTGGTCATGGACTACATCTAACGTCAATTGCTACTGCAAATGTTACAAAAGTTTATTCAAATCGAATCAACAAATTTCATTATAGATTTAAAATATTTGATGAAGATGTTGTAGAATGCGAAGAACGCATCATTTTGAAAAAGCGTGGTGTTCAACCTTTATCACTTATTGAGTTAGTAAAACGATGGAATGAGACTGTGGGTAAGAAGTATGGAGAGAAAATTATGGCGGACAAAAATAAGTTGGTTATTCAGAAATATAATGACAAACTTACAGTTTATTTCTCTCCAACCTTGCGTCATTTTGTAAGACATTATACACCTATTATTGGAAGCGGTGTGGTATATGCTTCTCATGAATATCACACTAAAGCTGATTCAGTTAATGATGAATGGTGGGTGGACATCTATGGCGATCGCATCAAGAAAATTTACCAGTCTTATGAAGAATCTAAAGTTGCTATCAATATAATGCCGCGTCTATATCATACAGTTGAAAGCTTCATTCATGTAGTAAATCCTTATATACAACAGAAGTTGAAGCATGTGATGAAAAGTAAATATGATGTAAAGACACACCACATTTCGTTTTCAATTGAAAATCAACGCGTTGTTCTGAGACTGGGTGATGACATTCAATGTCAATTGAGTAAAAATTTGAAAAAACTCTTTGGTTTTTCAATGCTACAAACTATGTTTGCTGCTGCGCATACGATTGGTATAGAAACACCAATGACACTTGATAAACATGAACAGCACCTTTACATTCAAAGTGATTTGATTCTACCTATTTCTGTTGGTGAGAAAAAAGAATACATTTTACGTGATTTCATTCATGATAAAGACGCTTCATATGGAATAGTCGAGAAGATGTTTGAATCTATTTTCTATCATCCCGTCGTCAAACAAACTATACCCTCTATTGCTATCAAAATTACCAATGGTTTACAAGAGTGCATCCATGTGAAAGATACTAAATCCCTCATAACGTTAGTGTTTCGGAAAACAAAGTGAAGTCTTTATACAACATTTATTGAAATATGTACATGAATGTGAAGGAATAGACTTTATACAACATCCACTGAAAATATATACATGAGCGCACTTCAATAAACATTGTTATATACAAAAAGTCTTTTTACTTCGTGAAGGGTGGAAATATACAGGGATAGGAAAAGTCATCACATGGGGAATGTACAGATGTGGACACATATTCACAAGGAAAAAAAACAATCTCATGCGATACATAAAACAACAATGTTTATCTACAGAAATCAACATCAAAATACTAAGTTAAGGATGATTATGCTAAGACGTCTCCTGAATGTGGTAGTGTGAGTTTAATTCTTTTGGGTGGTGGTATGTTTGTGTCAGGATGTCCATGTGGAAGAGATATGTTGTGTTCTAACCAGCACCTCTTATCCTCCCATGCTGAAAGCGCCCGTTTCCTAAAAGTATGAGTTTTGATCTCATGCGACTTAGATTTTTAGATTGTCATATTGACAAACGTTATATTTTTATTTCTATAGGCTTTCCTGAAATTCTTATGTTTCATGTTAGAGACCAATGATCTTGATATTTAGCGCGCTTAATGCTATCATCACTATCCTTTAATTTCATAGAATACATTTTAGGGCGGAGGAGAATCATTTCAGCTATCTCCTTCCCTGCTGTCTCATCCTTAAAGCAGCCAAGTTTTGCCTTATTTTTGATGGAGTATAGTGGATGATTAGCAGGATAATTTGATGTATCAAAATATCTTTCTAAAGATTTTCCTACTTCATTAAAATTTAAATCTTTTGAGTGCGTAATACCTAAAGAAACTATCTGTGTCACCACCCAACAAACGAACCTCTTTTACGAGAGGACACGGTTTTAGTATTTTATAGAAGAGTTGATACATTTCAAGCTTGGAGTAATCTAGAACAGCTTGACCAATAATAGATGGGTTTGCACAACTCAACCTTCAGATTTTTATCATTTTAATACCTACAAGATCCTCATTCGATTATGTCTCTATCGATGAAATAGAGGTGATGAGACCATTTATTTGAACTTTAGTTGAAGATCAATTTGTGATACTTTGATCATCATTAACTAGTTTTGTAGTTTACGCGCTTCTAACATCCTCCATCGTCTTACCAAAATAGACTGTTGTTCCTTATATTTATAAAAATCTTTTTCAAAATTATTTTGGGCGGATCCTAGTGCACCGTTTCTGACTGTTACTATCTATGTAGGGTTTGAGGAAGGCTTTCTGTCTAAATTTAATAATGCGGTGAACTCTTTTTAAAATCATGCCCATTTCTAAATAAAATTTTAAGATGCTAAAGTGGACTAGATAGTTTTTCTTATCATAAATTGAGATGAGCTAAAAGTTTTGGCGACAAGGCTTAATACTTGGGTTGTCCACATGATTCAAATCTTTATGAAATTGTTTCATAAAGTCGGAAAACATATCTTTTACTCACTTTCACCTGATTCGGTTCGTGCGAGTGGAAAATCTACGGTTTTTATGTGTTTAATATTATTTGGATAGATTAGATCTATCTCA